>JAJGOT010000032.1:347500-510000 GCA_022457155.1 Cladopsammia gracilis
AATAAAACAAATTATATTAGCAACCCGCAAATAACTAAAGTTAATCGTGGCGGGTTGCTGCACACTAAACAATTACTGGAGCTCACTATAAAATAATTGACAGATAACAATAAATACGAAAATTAGGAATGGATAATTTATGATTAGTTACTGTAACAACAACAAATAAACAATTAATAATAGAAATAAAAATAAATATGAAAAATTAAGGAGAAGGGGTAGTAAAATGCAGTTTAAAGTCAATTAAGTGTTTTAAAATTACGAAGACTGGTACAAAGAAATTCGACATCAACATAGATATCCTCACTCTCCAAAACCTCTGTTAGTAATCTGTTTAATTTGGACTTAAAGCAGTTCAGTCGACGACACTTCAGTACAAGATAACGTATAGAAGAAGGTATGTGGTGAGAAAGTTTCAGCTCGCTTCTGTTATTACAACGTAAGAAATGGCGAAAATAAACAAAAAGTGTCCGGAATAAGGGCAACATACTGTAACAGTAATTATTTTGTTGCTTTTTCTGACAGAATACGCAGCAGAGATGAATGGTGGTTTGATGATATGCATACTGCTGGGTTTCGTGGTGTTGGCTCAAGGTAACAAACATGAATCCATACGCAGCGTCGCTTTTCACCCAAGTCTATAAATAATAGGTACCAGTGAATCGATAAGGGCGTTTGACACTAAAGATTACCTTGCAATTGACTAGCAACCCATCCTGGGGAGGGGGGGGGGGGGGGGGTGGAGTAACGCTTCTTTTCACTTCTTCATGTTTCAGACAGCAGAATAAGCGACGATGTTGACTAATCATGTGGCTTTTTTTTATTTTTTCACGTGGAGGCAACTGCCCAGCTGGCACTAAGACGGATAAGAAGAACTGGTTGACCGGAGCACCAATTTGCTGCAAGTTTCCCTTCAAGTATAAAAAGAAGGAGTATCATTCGTGTACCCGTGAAAACTCGCCAGGCAACTACTACTGGTGCTCTACTTGGGAATTACGCGGCTGGGATTCATCCCTTGATATTGCTAATGTCTGGAAGGGACGCTGCGGTAAGCATTTTGTACCTCTGGTATTACGGCCAAGTGAACGATTTTCAGTTCTCTGTCGCTTCACTACTCCTCGCTAGTGTAACCTGCGAGCAAGCTCTCGGGCTCGAGTTTGGGGAGGGGGAGGGGGTGGGGGAGGGGGTGGGGGAGGGGGAGGGAAAGGATCGAGATGAAACTGTGCCTTACTGTAAATATAAATTATAGTTTCTACTTCGACGGTGAGCAAAACGACCACCATCGAGCTAAAACATCGACCATTATATAATCATTTTTTTAATGAGATGTAATTGGTATTATTTTTCACTCAACTTAGTTTAAAATTCATGAATTCCGGAACCAATTTTTGTTCTTGATTTGTGCAATAAAACATACTGGAATGACTGATCGTGATAACAAATACAATGCCTTAACTTTGCCCTGTTGTACAAACAGACCTAAAGAAATAAGTTGTAGAACCAGAGATGGCTTTTATTTTGCACATTTAAGCACTGGCGTACCACTACGGGAAAAATTTTGTCGGGGGTGCTGAACTTTATTTTCCCGAATGAAACTCGTGACGTCATGTTTATTTGTGATGATGATGATGATTCTAGCACTTGCTGACATTTTACTTTTCTATCGCTGTGAACGATCCGAGAATGAGCTTCTGCATAGTCCGAGTTAAATTTGCTCTCGCATTCTTCGCACTTTACACGGTACCGATAAGATCTTTTACGAGACTTCGACGAAGACATACTATTTTAATCGACCACGACCAGATACCAACCACACATGCAAGATTGTCGCCAAATGTTATACTTTGGGCGCGTTTTTGGGGCATATTCTGGTCATTCTGAAATCAGAATACGCTAACAAAACTATGTTGTTTACATTTTCACACACGAAAATTTTTCCAGATACACATAGTCAAAGTAGCGACTTCTTTCCATATTTTACGAGAAAATAGGTGCAATAGTTTGAGGTTTCTGTTTTTGGAATGGGCAGAATACGTAGAAAAGAAACGTGCCCTTAGTTTCAATCCCTGCGCGGTCTACATTATCATTACCATCCGGCTTGGCGGACCACAACGCAAATTTGTCGTTCTATGCCTGCTCACGCGGTGAATATCTAATGGAGCCTCACATGAATGACATGATCGATGTAGTATAGAGCTCGGTTAGAAAGTTAAATGAGTAATGTGAGGTACGAAATAAAAACAAATAAATTAAGACATTGAATCACAAAATAATTCAGTAATTTTACTGTGTCTGTGGTGCCCGAATAGTCGCCCAGTTTTGCCCGAATAATACTACATTTTTTACGATTGGCCCCCCTAGTACGCCTATGCATGTAAGAAAAAATATAAACTAAATGTATAAGATTGACTTTTGTTATTAAATTAATCAGAAAAACTAACGCGGAGAGATTTCGACGTTTCGACGTTTAGTTCTTATCTACTTACTTATGTAAATTTTCTTCATTTTCTTGATAATGATGACAGGATGTCATCGAAACGTCGAAATCTCTCCGCGTTAGTTTTTCTGATTAATAAACTAAAGGAACTTTAAAAAGCTTTTAAAATTTATGAATTGTCTGTTTCCTGGATAATCAAATTTTAACATTATTTAACTTGTTAACACATTTATTTTTTTTGCCATAATTTTTACTTGTTTGTTTGTTTGTTTGTTTGTTTTTGCGATCGAAATCCAGTTGATGGAGGCTGGAGTAACTGGAATCCGTGGCCAGAATGTACGAAAGGGCAACGGCGTCGATTTCGTACACGTGAATGTAACAGCCCTGCACCAGACCCCAAACATCAAGGAGCGGAGTGTGTAGGCAGCAAGACGGAGTACGGCAGATGTCCATGAGCCGTGGATAACTTAAAAGGTAAAACCTTACAGTGAAATGATTGTTCAAGTGGATGTCAAGTACTTGCTTGATAGAATACTTGATAGAAGTATGCACGTACGGTATTTACGCATGAGTTGATGATGTGTCTGAAATCGAACGATCGAGTGAGCACAGCTAGCGAACGAGTGATATTTCTGATACAAACCAGCGAGTGCGTTAGTAGCGTACAAATACATTCTGAGATTTAACGCCTCTTTTTAGGAGAAATTTTTCTTGGACAAATGCGACTCGCAAGCAAAAATTAACAGCCTATATAAAATTTCCCTGCCATTGATTTAAGTTTAATAAACTCAATTAATGTGAAGACAACCTTAAGGGAAAAAATGAAGCATATGACAAAATATCAAGCAAAAATATTTACATGCCCCAATGCTTGCTATGACAGCTAGACGGCTCGGAATCTTCTCCATCTTTTCGTCGAAAAAAGCGATGGATAGTGCGAGATGTGCTTACTTGACTATCTCTTCTGGTACACAACTCTTCGCTCCTTGTGTTTTTTGTTTGTCAAAAATTGTCTTAATAATTCAAAATCGCGATTCGTTTTTTCCTTTATGTTCTTGTTCTCCGTGTTTTCCACTTTAGGTCGTACCGCTTTTCACTCATTTTGAGAGGAAGACAAGTTAAAAACATCTCGCTCGTCGTCTTTTTCGTTTGTCAAAACTCTTTCAACAATTTGACATCCTGATTTGTTTTCAAAACTCTATTCCACGTAATCCTTCACTGATATAAACGAATTTGGCGAATCGATTTCCTTCCATTTTCCGTATTTTAGAACACTGTTTGTACAGAAAAAACTCTCTTTGGTCTAACAACAACTTTCCTCCAAACAAACACGACACAGGCACGGGAAATTTACAGTGAAGAAGCATAGTTCGCGGCCTCTGATTGACCTGAACTAATTTCCGCACGAACATTTGCCATGCACATGAATTTTTAGCGACTATGTCTCGCTGTATGTATACATGCGTAATAAATACACGTATGTTTTTTTTTTTGTCGCGACAAAGAAGTTATAACACAATTGTGTCTGTATCTACGCTAACATTTGTTTTGTTACATCGCTCATTTCTTGCCTTTTCAGTTTATCTCCGCAGCTGTTGTTTTTGACCAGAGGCTTTACAGGCGAACTTAAAAAATGGGAATCAAATGGGAAAGCAATTGGAGGCTTCTGTGATTTCTTGACTGTAATAAAAAGTCATTCAAAAATCCAAAAATGTAACAGATTAACATCAAAAGCTAACTTTAAGAGGTGAATAAAGAGCATTTAAAACAAAATGATGCCTGTTGTGGTATTTTTTAAAGATGTAGTCTTCAGACATTTTCATTAATTCTGTCTCCCAGAAGCACTTATTTTGGTACGAGGATTGCATATTTTCATCAGCCGGTGATAAAAAAAATGCTGACAGTGAGCTGAGATTCTTCCTCTTCTTTTAACTCGTAAATACGCGCAGCATAAGGCTTGCGCATGCGATAGGTAATGGTTCAGGCGGTACGCAGCTCTTACAAGGTCTTCTCTAATTGGCTGAGAAAACAATAGAACAAACAACAGAAATGGACCCTCACCCTGAAAACAATAGAGCTGCGTGATACCCAGGTCCAATGAAATTAGACGTTCTAAAGAGCTGCGTGGCTTTTATGGTTTCCTACTTTACCCATGGAGACGGTATTAGAGGGAGGGGACGGTGAGGAGTTTGACACAGAGGGTGGGAGTCAGTGGAGCAAAACACGCAGGGGAGGGGAGGGTCCGGGATCCGACGGTTGTTTTTTTTTTCTCTTGAGGCCTGTTTACACATGCGATTTTTGATGCGATTTTTGTCGCGCTCTCCAATGCAACTTTTGTAGCAAGTGTAAACTAGCGGCAACTTCCTGTGCGATTCGGGTGCGACATTTACTTTGATTTGCTGTGATTTCCCAAAAATCGCTGCCAAGTTGCATCAGGTTTCGAACATGTTCGAAACCTCTGCGACATTGCGCGACAAATCGCGCCCAAATCGCACTGAAATCGCCGCCCGTTTACACATGAGATTTGAAGATACAACTTGCTTCGACAAGTGCGACAAAAATTGCACAACAAGTCGCCTGTGTAAACGGGCCTTTATTTTAGGGATGTTAGGAGCCTTTGATTTCCAAACGGTTGCTATTTTTCACATCAGGGGCAAAATATTATAAAAGATTTGTTATAGCTTGTTATGACAATTAAGACGAATATCAAAATCAGTAATTACATGAGTTTGAAATCAAATCAAGCTTTTTAAATTCAATTTCTCGGAAAATACAGCTGCTTTTCGAACGCATGCATGTACAGTATACCCAAAAGTTAAAACATGTGACTACAAAGTTGACAGAAAACGAAACTGACGTTTTTAGTTACAATGTCTCGTATCTACAAATATTCTTTCCATATGATCACTTTTTATTCTTCTCCTCTGCTTGGTTTTGGTTTTGTAGTGATTACAGTGAATTGATATTTTGTGTAGACGATCATGTACGAGTGTATATTACTTCAAATATTTCTTCTTTTCAATAGGCCCTTCGTTACTTTCCTTCTTTATTTTCTTTCGGTTGCAAGTTGTAAAATATTCTCATAAGTGATGGAACGAATAAAGTTCAGAGCACTTTTAGACTTAAGGCAAACTAAATAACTTTCTTTCACATATAAGAGTACTCATCAAGTTTTTGTGTGCGAGTTTTTAAAGAAGCAAGCTTCTGATTTTTTTTGTAGGTATTGATATCCACTGCACTGTGTACTCTATGATTCGATAACTCCAAACTTCATAATAAGTAAGCGGAATCACCATGTTTAGTGAACCAGGTTCAGTCACTGATAAAATATTGTATCAGGCCCCTATGAAGGTCCATAACCCCGGTCCATAACCGATAACATATTTAATACTGCATGCTTCAATTCTGATCGAAGTTTATATTGACCTGAAAGATCTATTTATGAAATCACAAATGGGCCTATTTAATCGTATATCAGCGACAAGCTCACGCCATAACACAAACTGTGGTAACTTCAGTCAGTTCAGTTGTTGTTGTTGTTGTTGTTGTTGTTGATGAACCCAGTCTAAAGTTACTGATACAAATGAAAGCTATAGAGACAACGTTATCGACATGGCGGTCGAGCTTTTGTCTTTCGCTGTCTTGGTATGCAGGTAATTCAATGTAGGCAAATTCAGCAAGGTTGGTCCAGCTTTCTTGTGTCATAGCATTCACTCAGTCAATATCAGAAGATAGCACCGAGGATTTTCAGGCCTAGTTGAGCATTTATAACACCTTGTGCGAAGGAGGTTTCATGGGATCATGACATTAACATGTCGACTTTGTACAACTGGCAGAGATAGATGTTGAATTTTATACCGTGCGCTGAGCAATGAAGAAATTGATCAGATCTTGTGTACAATCTTTTACCTTGAGTTCCGTCTTCTTGCCATGACCTGTCGATTTAAAGCAAGGCTGTTTGTTCATGTACATGTTAATATTCCCTCCCTTCTGATCTCGTAGGAACTTAACAGCTTGTCTAAACTCTTCATCCACCAACATGAAATACTCTGTATGAGTTCTGTTTGCATACGGGCCTTCGTAACAGTTGCCATATCTAGCATGAAATATCAAACGACCATTACTGTCCATAACTCGCACATAAATAACAACCGTTTCAGCAAATTTCCTTTTATCCCCTCGCCTTCCAACGTTGCACTCCGATCTTTGAAGATGACATACAAATCCGGCATGACTAGTCTCTGTGACATGATAGAACATGCCACAAAACTGGGCTTTAGTTATTGCCAAGGGATTGAATCCTCCAACCTTGTGGTTAGCAGTATGCATGATCTTGGACTGTGCTTACATTATCACACACCAAACGTTTGTCATATTGTACAAAACGCCATTCCATTGGCGAACAAATTTGAAAATAACTATTAAATAGGACTCGGTTTATTCTAGTCCATATTGATGAGAATTATATCTGTACCGCATGTGACAAATAGCTGGGATAAAGGAGCCGGGCTAATAACAATGTTTTGAGGAATTCGAAATGTTTCGAGACCCCGCACAAGTTCTCTTGAAGCCGCCGTGAATTCCATGTTCATACCGTTTGTATCGCGGCAAACGTCAAGGCCAATAACAATTTGATTGACTTGTTTCTGATCTCCTTCTAGGTCAGTAAAAATCTTGACACTGTTGTCTCCCACGTCTGAAACAACAAGATGGTGATTTGGCGCAAAAGAAACGTCGTAAGGCTTTTTGAGACCCTTCCTAAGCTTTCTAGCTGTCCACTGTTGTTCAGAATTATCAGTTGTTTCTTTGCCGTATATAACAATACAATTTTCATGTTTCTTCAACACAGCCACTTTACCGTGATCAGACATTGCTATTCTGTCGCCTCCAAAGGTTTGTAACATACCTTCCGCCATTATTATCAGTGATTCGGTTCTCCGCCCGGACAGGCTTCCTGACCACAACGCGACTCGTTCGAACGAAAACTATTTTTCGGGCAAGTTTTTTTTTTTTTTTTCACGTTTCGATTCCAAAGATAAGATCTTGCAGCTTTTCTCGGAAAACCAGGACGTTTCCAAGAATAGCACATGGCGTGACCGGTGGTGTCCCGAAAAAATAAATATCATTAATGGAAATGATCGCCAAACCAAAATACTGTCTTGTTATGAAGACAAATTTTCAAAGTCTCTCATTTAGTATAACGTAGTCACTCTTTTAATTTCACTCAGGAATAGCCGAGTGGGTAATCCACGAACGCGCGCGAGAATCACGTGTGTAATGACACGCGTCTCCTCGAGCACGCGATTTTCGCGTGCGTTTGCGTGATTTTCAATACCGATAAAGTTGAACGATCTCGTTGCCAGGGCATTCTCCTCGTTCAAAATGGCGTTCCAGATTGCAATAAAATAGATATTGCTGTCAATCACTGGAAATAAACCTTCCAAAACGACGTTTCATCATGGTCACGAGACATAAAACTCTAATACCTTATTACTCATGCGCGAAGCGGCATGAGGTAAGGTTTCGGCTCCGTTTATCTTGTTACTCATGCGCGTAGCGGCATGAGTTACAAAATGGGCTCCGTTTTTCTTTTTATTATTATTTTTACTTTTTGTGTCACGATTTTGCATGCAAATTTATGCACGCATATTTTAAATTGGCACTTCCGGTTCATAGCTTTGCCATTTACACTTCCTGTTTAGTGACTTCCGGATACTTTCACTTCCGGTAAAACAGCGTTACTGAAGTGTCAAGACAGCATCTCCTACAACCCTACTTACATTACCAATGTTCACGTTAGGTATATACAGTTATTTCAATTAACGTTGTCGGAGTGAAAGCTCAAAACTACAAGCCAAGATAGTTGGGAGCGCGCAGAAGAAACGTTTTTCCCGCTCGTCGCATCACTCATTCGCGCCGTTTCTTTTCGTTTCGCCGCTCCCAACTATCTGCATGCCTGGAACAGGTGCTCGGTTTACTCATTCGGTCTTGACTTGAAGGCTTTGAGCTTTGAGCTTTGAGCTTTGAGCTTTGAGCTTTCACCCGACAACTTAATTGAAATAGCTGTATAACATTCAGAAGAATCACTGGCTTCATTGTGGTACAGCCTTCATTTACAAAACATTCAATAGTAAACAAGAGGCTCCAAGCAGCCTTTACTCATGCGCATGCGTAAGAAAATTTTATGATATATTTTAAACATGATAAGAAGATGTCCGACATGGAGAAGAGTTGCTCCTTTCATTCAGTCATCGTTCCTGCAAACCACGTTGTTTACTATTGAATGTTGCGGACATGAAGGCTGTACCACAATGAAGCCAGTGATTCTTCGAAGTCTTATGTATACCAAACGTGAACATAGTAATGTATGTAGGGTTGTAGGAGATTCTGTCGTGACATCTATGTAACGCTCTTTTACCGGAACTGAGAATAGCCGGAAGTCACTAAACAGGAAGTGTAAATGGCAAAGACGTCAACCTTACCCCATGCCGCTTCGCGCATGAGTAACGTGGTTTGCAGGAACGATGACTGAATGAAAGGAGTAACTCTTCTCCATGTCGGACGTCTTCTTATCATGTTTTTAAAAAATATATCATAAAACTTTCTTACGCATGCGCATGAGTATAGGCTGCTTGCAGCCTCTTGTTAACTCATGCGCAAAGCGGCATGAGGTTAAAAAATGGGCTCTGTTTTTCTTGTTAGTTTTTATTTTTTGTCACGATTTTGCATGCAAATTTATGCACGCATATTTTAGTGTACGCGAACTCGCCCCTGCCTCCCCTAGAAAGTTATTTTTGTCTCCTATTGTTATAAAAGGCTTCAGGAAGGTTAAACCAATAGAGCGTATGCACATGACGTCACGGCGGCCATATTGGTGTACCAAAACAATAGAACGGCGGCCATGTTGGTGTACCAAAACAATCCTGTGGGATTTGAACGCTTTTCTTATGTTAACACTTTCTTTTGTTCCAATAAATTTGCATAGCTGCTTGCCACGTGAGTGCATACGCTCTATCAGAATCCGTCTACTGAGCAAATGTCTCGATTTTAGCGGGGACTAGAGAGAACCGGTTTGTCACTCGGAGAAGACTTTCACTTTCAAACAAATATGGCGTCTTCTGTGTACTCTACTCTTCAATTTTTCAGACGTTCATTTTCCATTACCAAAATGTAAACACGCCTTTTAAGACATTGAAATGGAAAGAAAAAGACCTTAAGACGATTTGTATGCCTCTGAAGTGGCGGTTAGAGAGCTGAATGCGATGGAATCTTCCTGTGATTTATCACATAGCGGGACATCTCGAAGCACGAAGCGGCAGACCATGTTTACTAAGAATTTTCAAGCATTCCTGGAAAACTACGGTAAAGAAAATAACATTTTTGAATGTCCATTTATTTTGTAAGAAACATTTCATAGACTGTTCTTCGACATGTGCCAAAATTTGCTTGCGTTGCTGACACGGCTTCCTCGATGCGATAATTTAACGCATTTTGCTATTGAGACTAAACTAATAGATATTTGAATAAAACGTTCAACTGAGAGAATTCGTTGTCCTTTTTCCTGTGTAAAGGCAAATTGCGATTAAACTTGTTCGAATGTTTTCTTCGTGAAGCCAATAATCACGGTTTAGGCAAGCTGGTAAATATAATTAAGTTAGATGGCGCTTTCTAAAATAAAGTTTGCTTTCAAGATTTTTTGATTCGCGAACGACATTATGCGAATCATCTTTACGGATAAGAATGGCATTCTATATACACAGGAAAAGTCGGAAATTTTAGAAAACACTAGATATAATAAAGCAGGTTGCTGAATTTAAATATTATTTCGTGATGTTTATAATATAATTCACAGACCCTAACGCTCTGCGCTGCAATTAGGATAAATAAATCGCCAAGCCTTCCGGAAGCAGAAAATCACTGAATTCTGATAAGCGTTTAACTCTTTTATTCAAGGGAAAGACATTTTCATTCAAGGAAATATGAGTTTCATTGAATTGAAACGTTTTGACCGTTAGAACAAATATTTTGGATTAACAGCGCGGGGTGTCTAGAAAGCTAAGACCTAAGACCTAAGACCAAAGACCTAGAAAACTAAGACCTAGAAAACTATATAAAAATATAGAATATATAAAAATCATGAAATGTCATCTATAATATAAAACAGTGTATTTTTTTTACCGGTGTCATGCGGTCATGGTTTTGGGATTTAAAAGATCCATTTGCCCTACTGCTAATAAAATTCATGGTTTTCGGAAACCTAGAAAACTAAGACCTAGAAAACTAAGACCCAGTTTGTGGTCGCCATGAAATCGCTGAAACTAGTGTAATATCTCACAGCTGATATCTTAGCAAAACAATGGCTGTGTTTTCACGAGGAGGTTTTTCTCGCTTAACATTCCTTGAGGTGATTTGTTTACCGACAGTGTTAAGCAGCTTACATAATTTATGCGTTTTCACGGACAGAGCTTTATTCATTTTTCTTGATGTTTGTCCCTTGTTATTCGCGGAATAACAAGAAAGATGGCGGAAAACAGAGACGCTTGCAAATATATGATATATATGTTAATTGGTGTCGGTGCTATCGGGCTTGTTCCAGCATCAGAGACGGTGGAAAATTCAAACTGTAATCATGAGGAAATGGAAAGCGCACCATTGCGTTTCTGGCCGATTCAAATATTCGCGGCAAATGCAAATTATATCACCTCTGACGTGCCCTTCTCGGTTGTTTGAACATTGGCGAAATGTGATTGGCCGAAATCAATTGCCGACTCGCTTAAGCGAGTCGGCAATTGATTTCGGCAATTGATTTTGGTGGCTTAAATTTAATGAGAATTCTATTGAAATTCGCCGACTCGCTTAACTTTAAGCGAGTTGGACAAGCAACTGTTTTCACGAGATTTCCGACTGTCACTCGCTCAGCGACTTGAAAAATCGCTCGTGAAAACACGGCCAATACCGAGTATGGAATCTAAACTCTAAATTAGAATTAAAAAAAAAAAGAAAAAATTCATATACTGGCGAAATGTCTGCAGCGGACTTTTCAACAATGAGAACCCCAGTAATATTCGGACTGCTCAGGGGACCAATCAAGTAAGTTATTTCAACCAATCAGTAGCACTATCTAAATGTTTGTAGTGCCACATTATCGATAGTGGCGCCACCTAATTTACTAAAGTGGGAGAAACAGGGCAAGAGATGTAATAATTATTAACACAAGCAAGAGGTATTTTATTAACATAAGGTAACCTTGCTGATTAAGACCCTTAGCCTATACTAGACCATTTTAGGTGCATTTTGTAACCCTATTCTAGACTAAACACCATTTCTAAGAGAAGGACTCAGACGTACAGTCAGCTGACGTTAATTGTGGTTACGTGAAAAAGTGTTAAGTTTAACGCTGTAAAAAGTGTTAAAAAATGAAACTACACGTTTCTACAATACTGCCTTCATCAGTAGTAAAAATGTGTTCGTCGCTAACGTGTGCGAAAATTAAAAAAATTCAAATTCAAAAAATTCAAATTCACATTAAGGGGTGCCGCGCTATATAGCGAAAGCAACTGTATTAGCGCGCGCTAAAATAGCGAATTAATGTCGCGATCATAAAATTGTCATTTTGAGAGTAAACGTTGAATGTTATCGACTTTCTAAGCAGAGTTATTTCTCTCGAGTCGGTAATTGCATGGTTGAAAAAAAAAACTGATTAAGAGCAACTACACATGTACGGAATGTTTCATTTTTGAACTTTAATTTGTACTTTGTTGACGCTATTTGACGACATTAAATTCGCTATTTTAGCGCGTCCTAGATACGGTTTTTCTTTAACTCAACGCTACTCTTTATGTTATCGACTTTCTAAACTTAGTAATTTCTCTCGAGTCGGTAATTGCATGGTTGAAAAAAAAAACTGATTAAGAGCAACTACACATGTACGGAATGTTTCATTTTTGAACTTTAATTTGTACTTTGTTGACGCTATTTGACGACATTAAATTCGCTATTTTAGCGCGTCCTAGATACGGTTTTTCTTTAACTCAACGCTACTCTTTATCTTATCGACTTTCTAAACTTAGTAATTTCTCTCGAGTCGGTAATTGCATGGTTGAAAAAAAAAACTGATTAAGAGCAACTACACATGTACGGAATGTTTCATTTTTGAACTTTAATTTGTACTTTGTTGACGCTATTTGACGACATTAAATTCGCTATTTTAGCGCGTCCTAGATACGGTTTTTCTTTAACTCAACGCTACTCTTTATCTTATCGACTTTCTAAACTTAGTAATTTCTCTCGAGTCGGTAATTGCATGGTTGAAAAAAAAAATGATAAAGAGCAAATACACATGTACGGAATGTTTCATTTTTGAAGATAACCAACTATACAACCAAGTATAATCATTGGTCTGAAGAAGACGAAATACACATTAGCAAAAGAACCAAGGTTGATGACCCATCTGACAGTGAGACAGATTTTGATATCACTGAAGTCCAGATAACAGATATTCTAAGTAACGACACAACAAGTAAAGTGAATATTTCGGGAAGAATAACTCTAAATGGTCAACCTGAAAGTGTGTACACACAGGGAAAAACACTATAACAAAACAAGAAGGCACACTGTCTAACTGATGAAACAGCATCTATCAGAATTGTTCTATGGGAAAGTGACATAGACAAGTTTCAGTCGAAAGAAACCTACACTGTACCTACAGCTTGGTCCTTCAATGGCCAAAAATACCTCACAATTAACAAACAAACAGAAGCAACCAAATGTGATAAAACAATCAACCGAGAAGATGAAAAGTCACTGGACGGCAACATCAAGAAGGTTCTTTGTCCAGCAGAAGGCGTGGAAAGCATTCAGAAATTTCTCAGCTGTTCAAAATGCCAAGGAAGTGTACCTCCTAGTGACCTCCTAGTGACTTCTGCTAACATTCAATGCAGGCGCATTGTCTCAGATGTCATCTGGAACATGGAATATCCAATACACACACTTGATAAAACGGCCAATTGCCCACACTGAATGCTAAATGACAAGGCAGCATCCACTGCTGCATCGGTATACTAGTATAAGTATATATATTCAACTATATTAGCGTGTTGCTGTATGTGCAGAGGCTATACCGCAACTAGTACAAGTATATATTCAATTGCATTAACGTGTCGCTGTATACGCAGGGGGTATATAGCAAACTAGTACAAGTATATTAGCGTGTTGCTGTATACGCATGGGCTATAGAGTCTCTACATTACGTGATTTGAGTCGCTGTAAAAACGGACGCTATATACATTTGTTGGAATCGCGTTGCCTTGGTTTTGGGTGGGGTGTCCTCGTCACTCTTTCATCGTGTGAGAACGGTGGCCGGTATTCCCCTCACCTTTGCTGGGAACAGTTTCATTTAGAGTTACTGTTCTGTCATTTTGTCATAATTATTGCTTACAATAAACGGCTACGTGTGTGGCCAAAATATGCCAAAAGGTGTTATGTCATCTCTCTTCCCAGCAAACAGAGCGCAACCAAGGCAACGAACGAAAAATACTAGCAGTTTAATAATATGAATTACTAAGGCGATGGGGCATAAACGATACTTATTGAACAAATAAATAATTTTATGCACTGTAGCAGTGAATCTGTTCTGCGGCTTCCGGTCAGGTGGTCGTAAGGAGATATCCTTACGGTCAGTCACACTATATTAAGGCGCGGATGGTTCATTTGGTCCTCTTTGGCCTAGAACATCCAACTGAGTACTGAGCTCCGTCCATCATGCAAGGGAATTTCTTGATTTCCCACCCTCCCAGTTTTCCTTCTAATTTACATTATATGTGCACGCGTGGGTATCCCCTCACCTTTGCTGGGAACAGTTTCATTTAGAGTTATTGTTCTGTCATTTTGTCATAATTATTGCTTACAATAAACGGCCACGTGTGTGGCCAAAATATGCCAAAAGGTGTAATGTCATCTCTCTTCCCAGCAAACAGAGCGCAACCAAGGCAACGAACGAAAAATACTAGCAGTTTAATCTTATGAATTACTAAGGCAATGGGGCATAAATGTCATTTTGCACGGGCTAATTTTTGTTTTTGACTGTAGTGCGACCAGGCCCTAAGGGGGGAAGTACCAAAGAGCAATTTTATCTGTGTTGAACATCTTTTCATTGTAGTTGAAGTTGTAATTGCTATCCTAAGCCTTTGCAAATTTAGACTACGAGTAGTCGCTCATTTTTCCTCAGGGATAGTAGAGCGAGCGAAAAAGGCGAGACGCAGCGTCGGGAGAGAGAAAAATGAGGACTTCAGACAAAGTCCAAGCTTTTGACCCTTCACGAAAGACTGATTTTGGAGGGTAAGATGGAAAACGCGGAGTGCGGAGTGAAGAAAATGAGGAGCGTGGTAGAAAATGTGGAGTGTGGAAAATGCGGAGTGTAGAAAATGCGGAGTGTGGTAAATGCAAAAAAAAAGAAGAAGAAAAGTCTTGTATGTGTGTAAAATGATAAGTGATATATTTTTTGAAAGTCGATTTAACGCAATTTAATTTAATCTAATTTGACATTTATTTTTATCGCAAGCTATAACACCTTTATAACTCGAAAATTCCTTCCACTGATTTCTAAACAATCAATAAACAATCAGTCCACGTTTTCATAGACACTCTAGATGGAGAATTAGATCTGTGAACTATACCGCTTCTTGGCATCGATTGCATCGCAAAAAAATGGGGTTTAAAGTGCCGGATTCATAGGTGAAACAGAGAGCGCCATATTTCGTGTAAAAGTACCGGACCTTTAATACATATGTCAAACGAACGGACGTTACTTCCTGCCTATTTTTAACTCATAAAAGGAGGGAGGCCTTGCCTGTGCGGCCATTTCTCCTGTCCCCTGCCCCCTGTACGGAACCCGGCTGGAATGGAAAACGGCAAACTACTCTTTACGAAATGACAAAATCACAAATTTTTATTTTGTGTTGACTTCTTTTATACACCTCATCCTGATTTACCTGTTCGTTACAGTAATGTACGATTTAGCAATGAAAATGCAGTAATACATAGTATTTTTTATTAGGACCGATTGTTAAAACCGTTCACAATCATGCTGCGCACGTTGATTTCTGTTATTTACTTATTCGTTACTGTTCTTTCGTTAAGTGTACGATTTAGCAATGAAAATGCAATGACGCATTGCTTTTTTAAAAAGAGCGAGGACTGATTGTTAATATCGTTAATATCACAATAATGCCTCGCGTGTTGACTTCTTTTATTTTTCTATTCGTTAAAGTAATGTATTATCAACCATTATCTAGCAATGAAAATGCAGTGATGCATTGCTTTTTATAGGAACAAGGACTGATTGTTAACAGCGCGAGTTAACAACCTATTCGTTGCCGTTCTTTATAGCTGCCAATACCGTGTTATTTACCAATGAAAATGTAGTGACGCATCGTATTTTTTATTATAACAATAATGCTGCGCGTGTTGACTTCTGTTATTTACCTATTCATTAATGTACGAATGAAGCATTGCTTTTTTAAAAGACACAAGGACTGATTGTTGACTTTTTTTATTGATTGTCAAATTAAATTAAATATTGCGTTCAGTCAACTTTCAAAGAATATATCGCTTCCTATTACAAGCGTTTTACACGCATACGAGCTTTTTATTTTTGCATTTACCACACTCCTCATTTTCTACATTCCGAAATTTTCCACACTCCTCATTTTCTACCACACTCCGCACTCCGCAATCCACACCTCGTTTTCCACCTAACCATTTCTTTTTTCAAACCAATCAAGCGCATCCAATGGGTTCCTTCTCTCATTGAGCTGTCATTGCTCTTGTCATCGGTAAACGGCGGGGGTTGTTTAAATACAAGTAAAAGAAAACCCAGATACTAATTTCTTCGCGGCTGTTTCGCGCGGAGAACTTTATGGATGGCTGAAACGCCGAAAAAATCTGTTGGAAGGCCTCTAAATAACCCAAGTTGCAATGACTTTTGTCGTGTTTGTGTTGCAATTTTAATACATTTTACGGAGACTTTAAACAAACAGTATCAACAGAGAATCTCTCTCAGATCCCAAACGAGCGGGTGTTGAGAAAAGTCGCTTGGCTGATCTGTTGTGCGAACTTGGGTTTTCATGTGAGCAATCAAGTTCTCACACCTTAGAAAAATTCTTGACATGCAAAACTGTTGTTAAATAAAGATCGATCGATAAGTACACTGATATCTTAAGGGATATAAGCTTAAGTCGTTCGTACGCGTAGGTACAAACATAAAATTCAAAACAACAAATTTACCATGTCTCAACCGTGCGGCATTCGTCGATATGACAACCAAAGATATGTGAAGTTTCGAGTGCCGGATTGATTGGAAAAAATAAAGGTATACGGTATGAGTATACGGTAATTAAAAAAAAAAACTTGGTCTCGCTACTTTGTGGGAGACTCGCTACTTTCGAGGGACCTGCTTCTTTCGGCGGCCCGCTACTTTCGGGGAGTCGCTACTTTCAGGTGCTCGCTACTTTCGGGATTTATTAGCGGCCACAAAGTTTTGACGTTACTTTCGGGGGGTCGCTACTTTCGGGGGGTCGTTACTATCGGAACTTTACGATATGTCGAGTGTTGATAGCGGCTGGCACGTGTTTGACAGACGTTGACAGATTGCCATGGAAGAGCCAATCAGAATTCTGAGTTGTGAGAGCAACGCATAATGTCAAAAGCTTGGGCTTTGTCCTGCCTCGTGCCCAGACGTCTCTCTGCTGAAAAACAATGGGATGGAAACGTGGCATGGTTCATTACTTATTTACCCAAAAACCCATAAATATCCACATTTATTTCACATCTGTGTCAGTTGTTTGGAAGGTTTGACAAAGTAAGAAGTCTCGGTTCTTGAGGTAAGGATTAGATTGTGGTAACTTGAATTCGCGGTTTTTCTGCAGTGTATACCGAGGTTGTTGCCAGCACTTCCCTTGTACTAGGGAACGCTATATTTTGAGCACTGCGTCTCTATGATGCAATTTTTCAACGAAAGATCTTGACAAAAGAGTGTAATCTTTAAGAGTCAACTGTTGGTTATATCTTCCTTCTTCGCAGTCGCTCGGCTAGCTTTGGTCTTCCTATGTCACTGTCCTCCAGGTTTACTAACAATTCTTCAATCTCATCTTAGCCTCTTTTCAGAATCTCTTAGAAAGAAAGCCTTTCTACCGACGTTTCAAAAGTATGAGTTTTAGCAGTATGTTATTCTAAATGAGTTTTGAACATGTTCAAATATCATTTTCCAGTTCCATCGCAAGTCAACCAAATTCGTTTGCGATGCCCACTATGTCTAATGTTTAGGGTGGAATTTTTTCTTTTCAAATCGTGCTAATCTCTATGTATAAAGCTAATAAATGTAGCAAGAGCAAACCTTTGTAACACTTGAATATAGAACAGTGATTATTTTGTTGCTTTTTCTGACAGAATACGCAGCAGAGATGAATGGTGGTTTGAAGATATGCATACTGCTGGGTTTCGTGGTGTTGGCTCAAGGTAACAAACATGAATCCATACGCAGCGTCGCTTTTCACCCAAGTCTATAAATAGGTACCAGTGAATCGATAAGGACGTTTGACAAAACGCTAAGGGTTACCTTTCAATGGACTAGACTAATCATGTGGCATTTTTATTTTTTCACGTGGAGGCAACTGCCCAGCTGGCACTAAGACGGATAAGAAGAACTGGTTGACCGGAGCACCAATTTGCTGCAAGTTTCCTTTCAAGTACAAAACGAAGGAGTATCATTCGTGTACCCGTGAAAACTCGCCAGGCAACTACTACTGGTGCTCTACTTGGGGATTACGCGGCTGGGATTCATCCCTTGATTTTGCTAATGTCTGGAAGGGACGCTGCGGTAAGCATTTTGTACCTCTGGTATTACGGCCAAGTGAACGATTTTCAGTTCTCTGTCGCTTCACTACTCTTCGCTAGTGATGAAATTGTGCCTTACTGTAAATATAAATTATAGTTTCTACTTCGACGGTGAGCAAAACGACCACCGTCGAGCGAAAACATCGACCACTATATATTCTTTTTTTTTAACGAGATGTAATTGGTATTATTTTTCACTCAACTTAGTTTAAAATTCATGAATTCCAGAACCAATTTTTGTTCTTGATTTCTGCAATAAAACCTTTCTCGTCCCCAGAGCCCTCGTTTCGTTTGGTCAGCGGAAAAACCGAAGGCTCTGGGACCAAAGCCTTTCGGATGACGTAAAATCGACGACATTCGTTAAAGTATGCCTAATGCATCAATTTACTATTGCGCTTGCTCAATACCAGAAACCGGAAATAAAAAAAAACCTTTCGTGTGTGCATTCTCGTCCCCAGAGCCCTCGTTTCGTTTAGTTGCGTAGCTTTGGAGACGAGAATTTTGTGTGTGTGGAATGGCGTTCGAAAGGACTGTACAACTTAACAACTACAGGAAAACATCGCGCTGAAAAAGAAATGAGAGAAGCTTTGCGTGCTGCTGTTATTTAGAAGAAAGATTGTCTCTGTATTTTGCCTACTGGATTTAGAAAAGCCTTGATAAGTCAACCGATTTCTTTCGTTTGGGAGCTGTGTACGATGTGTATTTATCTCTTCGCCACTGAACGCTGTCATATCCGACCAAATTAGTTGAATCCGACCAAATTAGTTGATAGGACAGCTAAGTTTGTTGATGGACACGCTGTGGTCATTGATAAGGCTTATTTCATCGAACAGTGATGAGGAATATCAAGGACTTTTGTTTTGCATTCGTTTCATGTTATCATTGATTGGGCTTCAAGTGAGCTTCGTTTCCCTAGATTTGTATTTAAGTTGTAGCAATGAGTACTACCTAATAAAGGAAATATAACTTGCTTACCAGAGTGGTGAAAAAAGGATTCGTGCTCTTTGAAAGTACTTTGCAGTTGTTCCGATTTGTTCTCAATTTGTCTAATGTGGCCGGATTGTCCAGGAGCTGAATTTGAAAGGATGGCTTTCCAGTTCAAATGGAGAAAGGAAAATTAACCGTCGTGTGTTCGCGTTCTCCACGAAACCTATGTAAAACGCACGTGCAGAGGCATTGTTTTAGCTCATTAAACCTATTGTTTTGTGCCGTTCTCGCTGCCGTCGCCGTCGTGGTTGCTTAAGCTCCCTATTTTAAAATGGGTCACCTAGTGGTAATATTTCTTTTCGCCCTTGGGCTTTCTTCACGATTTCTGCCTCTCTTTACTCGTCCCGGCAGCAAGCAACATGCTTCTTTAATGTTCGTGGCCGCTTCATGTATACCAGGCTTCGTCTTCCAAGACACATACTGATTATTTTCGGAAACGAATCGCTCATATTTAGCGACAATCAGATCCCGTTATACTTTATAAAGGAGATCCGGAAAGTAAGTTACCACTATTTATCGTAGTGTTGAGTGGTCCTCTGCATTTAAACGTTTTATACTTTGAAAGTTAGCAGCCGTATCTTTACCTGCTAAACCAAACTACAAACCTGGGTGACATTGGTCGTTGATTGCGCGGTTGAAATTGAAACGTTGGTTTTGTTGATGTAGTCGTCATAGTCAACATTTGAAATTCAACCGGAAGTAAAACCTTATGCGTAGAAGGGTAAAATGTTTTACCTTGTTGCGCATTCATTTTTGAACGGGCAATAAAAAAAATCAAATTTTTGTCCGCTACCTGAGCTACACGAGACGCAATTTAAAAAAAACGTGGAGCTATGGGGACGAGAATGCAATAAAACATACTGGAATGACAGACCGTGATATAACAAATACAATGCCTTAACTTTGCCCTGTTGTACAAACAGACCTAAAGAAATAAGTTGTAGAACCAGAGATGGCTATTATTTTGCACATGTAAGAAAAAATATTAACTAAATGAACTTTAAAAGGCTTTTAAATTTTTTTAATTGTCTGTTAATACTGGATGATCAAACTTTACCATTATTTAACTTGTTAACACAATTACTTTTTGCCATTAATATTTGTTTGTTTGTTTGTTTTTGCGATCGAAATCCAGTTGATGGAGGCTGGAGTAACTGGAATCCGTGGCCAGAATGCAAGAAACGGCAACGTCATCGATTTCGTACACGTGAATGTAACAGCCCTGCACCAGACCCCAATCATCGTGGCGCGGAGTGTGTAGGTAGCAAGACGGAGTACGGCAAATGTCCATGAGCCGTGGATAAATGAAAAGGTAAAACGGCTTACAGTGAAATGACTGTTCAAGTGGCTATTAAGTACTTGCTTGATAGAATACTTGAAAGAAATATGCACGTACGGTATCTACGCAAGAGTGGGTGATGTGTCTGAAATAGAGTGAGCGCAGCGAACGAGTCTGAAATTTCTGATACAAACCAATGAGTGCGTAAGTAGCGTACAGAGCACTTTCCATGAAGTATTATGTTTGTTATATATATTCTGAGATTTAACGCCTTTTTAAGAACAATTTTTCTTGGACTAATGCAAGTCGCAAGCAAAAATTAACAGCCTGCCGTATCTAAAATTTCCCTGCCACATTTAAACTTAATAAACTCAATTAATGTGAAGACAACCTTTAGGGGAAAAAATGAAGCATATGACAAAATATCAAGCAAAAATATTATTTACATGCCTCGATGCCAGCTATGACAGGTAGATGGCTCGGAATCTTTTCCATCTTTTTGTCGAAAAAAAGCGAATGAATAGTGCGAGATCTGCACACTTGACTAGCTCTTCTGGTACACAACTCTTCGCTCCTTGTTTTTTTTGTCAAAAATGGTCTTAATAATTCAATATCCCGATTCACTTTTTCCTTTGTGTTCTTGTTCTCCGTGCTTTTAGCCTGCAATGCAGGCGTTTATTAAATGATGGGGCGAAATTTCGAGGACGCGCGTGTTCCCCTCGCGCGCGCGTCCTCGAAATTTCGCCCCATCATTTAATAAACGCCTGCATTGCAGGCTATCCACTTTAAGTCGTACCGCTTTTCACTCATTTTTGAAAGGAAGACAAGTTAAACATCTCGCTCGTTGTCTTTTTCGTTTGTCAAAACTCTATTCCACGTAATCCTTCACTGAAATAAACGAATTTGGCGAATCGATTCCCTTCCATTTTCCGTATTTTAGATCACTGTTTGTACGGAAAAAACTCTTTGGTCCAACAACAACTTTCCTCCAAACAAACACGACACAGGCACGGGAAATTTACAGTGTAGAAGCATAGTTCGCGGCCTCTGATTTACCTGAACTAATTTCCGTACGAACATTTACCACATGAATTTTTAGCGACTATGTCTCTGTATGTATAAACGCGTAATAAATACATGTATGCAATGTTTTTTTTTTGTTGTGACAAAGAATATATATAGCACAATTATGTATGTCTGTATCTGCGCTAACATTTGTTTTGTTATATCTCTCATCTCTTGGCTTTTCCAGTTTATCTCCACAGCGGTTTTTGACCAGAGGCTTTAGGAGAACTCAAAATGGGAATCAAATGGGAAAATAATTGGAGGCTTCTGTGATTTCTTTACTGTGGTAAAAAACCACTCAAAAAGCCAAATGTAACAGATTAACATGAAAAGCTATCTTTAAGGGGTGAATAAAGAGCATTTAAAACAAAATGATGCCTGTTGTGGTATTTTTATCTTAAGGTTACAATGTACCTTCAGATCGAAAATTTATTGAAAATTTTTTTTTGGCGTTAAAATAAAGTTTACAGGATGAACTTTCATCCAGAATAAAAAATTATCGAAAAATAGTGAAAATTGACGGAGAAATGACGATATAACTTTTGTGGGCGGAGTTTGTTTATTAAGCGATATGTTTTTTTAAGCGCCGTTTTCTCAAAGTTAATTTTTCGCTTGTTGGGGACACTTTAAAGAGCTACAACTCAAAGGAAATTTGTTCGATTTTCCTCAAATTTGGACAGAAGCTAGGCTAACATATAATCAACAAAAATGTGTCGGCGAATTTTTTAATTCCGAAAACTTTTTCGTCAAGAGCCATTTCCGTGCGATCATTCCAATTTTTTTTCTCCCCTTTTCGAAAATATTCTGTAACTTTTCACTGCAATTGAATATGGGAAATCGCCGACACGTTTTTTTAGCGCTTCGTGTCCGGAAACCCGAGAACAAATCAAATTAGCAAAATATAATAATCGCTTTGAGTTATAGCGTTTTAAAGCTGATTCGGACGTTCGAATTTAGACGTCGTAAAAAATTCGACAATTCATTTTATTAGCAAATGGTTTCCATATTTAGATAGCCAGCTCTATAAGCTTTAATTTGATATCTGGGTTTAGGTATATTAAATGTAATCTTAAGACGCTAGAGCTGTTATACTGGAGACACCCCCGAAGGTACACTGTAACCTTAAGAGCCCGTGACTGTAAACATCGAGAATCACTGGACAAGCTCCCAAAATCGAAAATCCTGGTAATTTGCCAAAAGTTACTTTTGGGGAGTTATGTTCAAAAATATTATTGAAACTTTCTAGAAATTTATAATTTTCGGTATCAGCCGTCGCACTTCATGCATACTCTTGTCATAAATGCATACTGATGAGCGGAACCTGTCCCCGCGACTTTGATTGGGGTTTAAATAATTAATATGATACAAAAGCACCCGGCCTGTTAAATTAATAAAATCGATATAAATCGATATCAATCGATGCCAATTAATCGATTGATATTGGAAATCGATGATCAATCGATGACGTATGATTTTGCGATAATTCGATTGACCATCGATTTCCAATAAAATCGATTAATTGATATATCGATTTTATCGATTGCCATCGATTGTCATCGGTGTTGTATTTTATTCATGTTATGACGCTCAAATCAGCAATGAAATGATTTTATTTCGATAACAGAACAGTTGTAAATTAAATTAAACAAAAGGAACAACGTGCTGATCGCCATTATTCATAAACGAGGCACGATTTACGCGAGCAAACAGAAAAGCTACACATATCAGTTTGAAAAGCTGTGCTAGGACAACAACTGAATAAACGGCTTAAAGCAAAAACATTGCCACGTGAATAGTCTCTAGAACAGTTAGTAAAAACAAATAGACAAAAACGTCCAGATATTTGCCAGTTAATTCCAAGAGGAACAAAAGGTGCAGTAGGAGGTGAAGTAGTCGTTCTTTTCTCTCGTCATAATTGCAACAGTAAATGAACACTCCTGGTACCCTTTCACAACGACATCGGATATCACAAGAGTAACTTCCTGCTCGCGATGCTGTGTGTCTTGACCAGACATTGTGTTCGGAATTTTGTTGCATGAGCTCCGAGAAAACACGCAAAAATCGATAAAATCGATAATTTGCGGGACATTTTTTGTGATTATCGATTGATTATCGATTGGCCGATATCAATCGATATCAATTAACTAATTTTATCGATTGATATCGATTGATCGATTGGATTTTGGATGATCGATTGTCCTCGATTTAACAGGCCGGGAAAAGCAAGGCTGATTTAACGGTACGGAAATTGTATTTGAATCCAATATTTCGAAAGGCACAACCTTTCTTCTTCAGGGTCTTACAGGTTTTGACTCTATAGGCAAAAATCGTTAGAATTTAAACGTGGAGTTGCAATAGGATACTATAATAAAAAGAAGAAGCCTACTTAAGTAGGCTGAGAGGATCAAGCCCGGCTTACTCGATCGGGTGGGAGGGTGGGTTGCCAAACTCTTCACTTTTGCGGCCTCGAGTAGAGTGATGGGGTGGAGCACATGTAACTTCTTTTATAGTCTCATTTGCATAATCCCCAGGGTATTAATTACCAATGCAAATAGAGTTTGCATGGTAGCAATGGTCACAATAAATGTATTTCATATAATTATTATAAGGGCTTCTGAGGTCGCCATAGTTATAAATAGAAACTGTGTAACAGTCATTTTGCAGCGCGAAATAGGTCAATTAGTAGTTACGGTGCCGTGTCAGTTGCTCATGTAGTTATAACTCAGAGGTAATAAGCATAGATAATTTGGAGGTTAATTGTTTCTATTTGTGATCAGGCTATGAAAAACTATCCACAGTTCTAAACATGAAAACACTTGAACATCTCCACGTTTGAAAACAAACCGTGGTCCCGATGTTCAGGCTACTTTGTCCGTTAAGTGTACTAGAATGACTTCCGGTTAGAGTTTAGTAAACATTGTTTACGGCTGTAATAGTCTTTTTGTACTCGCTAAACAACCTCTTTAAGAGTAAATTTGAAGAATTTTTTTTCAAAGGAGAATTAACATTTTATGAAGAAACTGCAATTAACATGGCGTTTGCCTCCCAACTCCGACAGTCGACTATTTAAGCGGCTAATTTTACCGATTTGGCGATTTCCCTCTATATTTGAGATATCTCAAAGCCGAAGATGATATAGACAAGACGCTGTGGGAGCGTATACTTGGGCGTCGTTGTATTAGGAGCATTGGAATGAAAATATCTTGGAAAATCTGCATGCACGTCAGTTTAGGTTTTGATAATAGGGAGTGCTGTACAGCCCCCGAAATGATCCCGACCCCGAAATGATCCCCATTTTTTTCACACTGACCCCGAAATGATCCCCAAGTAATTTTTGGAATGGAATGGCCTTCCAATTATCCAGAGAAAGCTGGAATGAATAAAATAAAGGCAGTTAAGGAAATTTTGATTCTCATTATATGCAGTATTCACTTATTTATTCATTTTGGACAATTCTTAAAATAAATAATTATAACGCATTTCGTAAAGATTTTTCAAGAAACTATATCATTTCTTATTTTTGCGAGTGTAGCGTTTTCAACTGTAACTAATAACAAATACAAACTTATCCGCTTCTTATAGCAGACCGGCATGATTTAAAAGAGGAAACAAACATGATCGAACGTGAACATCAACAACCATATTACTTCAGTAACGAGAAATACAACACAATTATACGATCAAAAACGTAAATGGTAACAATACAGCTAGTCTATCAAAACAATACGAAAGGATCGTTATTAAGTTTAATACTGAATGCGTGTTAACACAGTTTGCCGCGGTTCGCGACATCTCACTGATCTTCTGGTCAGAAGTCGCAGATGAAACAGAAGACTGGGACGAGACATTTAAGTTTCCTCAACTGCCTTTATTTTATTCATTCCAGCTTTCTCTGGATGGAAGGCCATTCCATTCCAAAAATTACTTGGGGATCATTTCGGGGTCAGTATGAAGAAAATGGGGATCATTTCGGGGTCGGGATCATTTCGGGGTCGATTTGGGGATCATTTCGGGGTTGGGGATCATTTCGGGGTCGGGATCATTTCGGGGGCTGTACAGTGCACTGAGTATTGCCTGGCATAGTAAATCGAACCCAATCGAACTAAATTTCAATCGAACTCAATCGAACTCAATTCATGGATTGAGTTCGATTGAGTTCGGCAATCGAACGAAATCGAACTCACCGAAAAGAAATAAAATCAATCGAACCCAATCGAACGTTCGATTTTCGAACTCGTGATTTGTGTAAAACAGGCGTTGAAAATCCATAACCATAACCACTCAATGCTGTAGCCTCAGCTGGTAACCCTAACCAAGTCTTTGCCACCCTACTTTAGCAGAAATGCCATCCGAAGTAGAGCTTGCAGCGAACTCAGTCTTATTTCATAAACCAAAACTTGTATCCCAACTCCTGTCTTGTGCAGTATCAAAGAAATCCGGTGTAAAAAGTAGAAGAGGTACAAAAGGCAATAATGATAGTAATAATATTAGTAGTCTGGTATTCTTAGAAATGAGTCGCGAAAATAAGGTGAGAATAAAAATATTCCTGTTCGAGCGGAGATGCGCGTCCGGATCCTTTCGTCGTCAACTTATGAATTGAAGTGATCGACCGCGATAAGATAAGCATAATTTTTTTACGGAATGTTTAATAACTAATCCATCAGTACTCACAAATTTGCGGTCTTTGTTGTCCAAAGGTTTTCCCCCATTTAGCGTGGCGTTTACTTGCCGCTGTGATGAAATTCGTATATTTGCCGGCCGGCGATAACAAACTTCCGAAGTGTTTAAGCCTAATTTCCACCACAAACGTTCGCAGTTCGGCTCCACAGTCCACATTATGTACTTTAGTGTACAAACAGCATCAATTTCAGTCATAAAATGTCATTTACAGATAAGCAAAACTAAAATTTGTCGCTGCCACAAGGTTTTCTCCTGACCGCGCGTGATTCACCGTGATTTTGTATCAGTCTTGGGGGACGTTCCATTGGGAAATCCGAATTTCGGATTTCCCCCCAAAACGCAATTTCCATTACCGAAATCCTTCTCCGCGCCCGAATCGTGAAATTTAACGTGGAATTCAATCGTCAGGCAATGAACTTTTCTATAGAATACTTCAAATATTTCTTCTTTTCAACAGGCCCCTCGTCACTTTCCTTCTTTCTTTTTCTTTCGGTTGCAAGTTGTAAAATATTGTCATAAGTGATGGAAAGAATAAAGTTTAGAGCACTTTTAGACTCATGTAAACTGATTAACTTTCTTTCATATATAAGATTACTCATCAAGTTTTTGTGTGCGAGTTTTTAAAGAAGCAAACTTCTGATTTTTTTGTAGGTATTGACATCCACTGCACTGTGTACTCTATGATTTGATTACTTCAAACTTCATTATATTAAGTAAGCGGAATCACCATGTTTAACCAGGTTCAGTCACTGATAAAATATTGTATCAGGCCCCTATGAAGGCCCATAACCCCGGTCCATAACCGATAACGTATTTAATACTGCATGCTTCAATTCTGATCGAAGTTTATTGACCTGAAAGATCTATTTATGAAATCACAAATGGGCCTATTTAAATAATCATATATTAGTGACAACTGAGCTCACGCCATAACACAAACTGTGGTAACTTCAGTCAGTTCAGTTGTTGTTGTTGTTATTGATGAACCTGGTCTGAAGTTACTCATACAAATGAAAGCTATAGAGTGGCAATGCTAACTCAGTGCTATCCTAACTTGAGTTTTCCAGATTGTGAGCAAATCTTTCCAGCAAGCTAGCAGTCGGCGTTCTCTTCATTTCAGAGACAACGTTATCGACATGGTGGTCGAGCTTTTGTCTTTCGCTGTCTTGGTATGCAGGTAATTCAATGTAGGCAAATTCAGCAAGGTTGGTCCAGCTTTCTTGTGTCATAGCATTCACTTCAATTTCAGAAGATAGCAGGATTTTCAGGCCTAGTTGAGCATTTATAACATCTTGTGCGAGGGAGGTTTCATGCGGTAACATTAACGGCATGTCGACTTTGTACAACTGGCAGAGATAGATGTTTAATTTTATACCGTGCGCTGAGCAATGAAGATTAAAGAAATTGATCAGATCTTGTGTACAATCTTTTACCTTGAGTTCCGTCTTCTTGCCATGACCTGTCGATTTGAAACAAGGCTGTTTGTTCATGTACATGTTAATGTTCCCTCCCTTCTGATCTCGTAGGATCTTAACAGCTTGTCTAAAGTCTTCATCCACCAGCATGAAATACTCTGCATGAGTTGTGTTTGCACACGGGCCTTCGTAACAGTTGCCATATCTGGCATGAAATATCAAACGACCATTTTTGTCCATAACTCGCACATAAATAACAACCGTTTCAGCAAATTTCCTTTTATCCCCTCGCCTTCCAATGTTGCACTCTGATCTTTGAAGACATACAAATCCGGCATGACTAGTCTCTGTGACATGATAGAACATGCCACAAAACTGGGCTTTAGTTATTGCCAAGGGATTGAATCCTCCAACCTTGTGGTTAGCAGTATGATCTTGGACTGTGCTTACATTATCACACACCAAACCTTTGTCATATTGTACAAAACGCCATTCCATTGGCGAACAAATTTGAAAATAACTAATAGGACTCAGTTTATTCCAGTCCATATTGATGAGAATTATATCTGTACCGCATGTGACAAATAACTGAGATAAAGGAGCCGGGCCAATAACAATGTTTTGAGGAATTCGAAATGATCTAAACTTGAAAAGCACTCTTGAAGTGAAATCCATGTTCATACCGTTTATATCTTGTATGATAAGTCTACGGAAAGCGTCATGACCTACAACAATTTGATTGACTTGTTTTTGGTCCCCTTCTAAGTTAAAAATCTTGACACTGTTATCCCCGATGTCTGAAACCACTAGATGGTGATTTGGCGCAAAACAAACGTCGTAAGGCTTTTTGAGACCCTTCCAAAGCTTTCTAGCCATCCACTGTTGTTCAGAGTTATCAACTATTGCTCCTTTGCCGTATATCACAATACAATTTTCGTGTTTCTTCAACACAGCCACTCTCCCGTGATCACACATTGCTATTCTGTCCCCTTCAAAAGTTTGTAACATACCTTGAGCCATTATTATCAGTGATTTGATTCGCTTCCAAGACAAGTTTTCCTGACCATAACGCGACCCGTTCGAACGGTCGAATTGAACATTATTTGGAATTTTTTTAGAAGATAAATTGATGAAAACTATCTAATTTAGGGCAAGTTTTAAGAGGGTTCTTCCAAGTTAAACGTATAAATCGTTTTTCGATTCTAAAGATAGTCTCGATCTTGCGGCTTTTCTCGGAAACCGGGAACGTTTCTAAGAATAGTAACATGACGTGACCCGCGGTGCTTCAAATAAATATCATCGCGCAGCACGCGACTTTCGATCGTGGGCAACATATGTTTACTAAGGAGGTCACGTCATCTGCTATTTGGGTTGTGGCTTAAATCAGGTTTCTGAGCCCGCGAGAATGAGAACCCCCACCAAACCAATGTTTTCACTGAAACCGCTGGTCCAAACCCCAAAGGTCTTTTATCGCCGCCATTTTGAACAATCTCGTTTCCAGGGCCTTCTCCTCGTTCAATTGCAATAAATTGATGTTGCTGTCAACCACTGGAAATAAACCTACCAAAACGACGTTTCATCATGGTCACGTGACATAAAACTCCACGATTCTTGAAGTATAGGATTGTTGACAATATAATACAAAACTGAATGCAAGGCTGGCACTACGGCAAAGGGCAGATTTATTGAATGGCCAATATTTCGACTAATAGAACTACAGCAGTCTTCCTCGGGGCCAGGGCTACACTGAAAGAAAATATTGTAACGGCTCCTAAAATTTGAAAAATACATGGTTATAAATGATTGGCTAATATAAGAAAATACTGCAAGGACTAGTCAAACAACGTGTAAAGGCGTGATTTCGATATTTCGCCAACACCAGCCTTCTTCAGGTTTATTGCGGAAAACGCGAGTTTTAGTTTTGATTTTTATTTTTTATAAATACCATGTAAACTCGCGTTTTCCGCAATAAACCTGAAGAAGGCTGGTGTTGGCCAGCCGAAATATCGAAATCACGCCTTTACACGTTGTTTGACTAGTCCTTGCAGTATTTTCTTATATTTTCTTATATTTTAACTGGTCACGATCTACTGTGATCCAACGTAGCGCAAGTTTGATCGTACACGGTTCTTGCAGTGGTTTTCATAACCTTAAAAAGATTGGCTAATACATGACATGTAGACAGCAAACTTGTAAACATAAATATAAACTCAGTTTTGCATGTATCATATACTATATATGTCATATATTATTTTTATCTGATGTTTACAAGTGCGCTGTCTACATGTCATGTATTAGCCAATCATTTATAACCATGTATTTTTTTTCAAATTTTAGGAGCCGTTACAATGTTTTCTTTCAGTATAGCCCTGGCCCTGAGGAAGACTAGTTCTATTAGTCGAAATATTGGCCATTTAATAAATCTGCCCTTTGCCGTAGTGCCAGCCTTGCATTCAGTTTTGTATTTTCACATTCAAGTGATGCCTGGCACGAGATCTTTCACAAGGAAGATCCGGCAACTATACCAGCAAGTTTAATTTCTGCGTCGTGTGGACCTCTGCATTCAAAGGTTTTTCTGTAGGGTTGTTGAAGGGTCTCCGTGCCATTATTTTGAACGATGAAAAAGTCCTGGTGACGAGGTTGGAGGCTGATTATTTAGTGCACACTGCGCATGTATTTCGGCCCATTCGAGACTAAATACACTATAGAACCTTCGCGATGGGACACCTCCATTAAGGGCCTGTTTATATGGTCTCGGATACCCGAGACAACCCTCCCCCCCGAGACAACTTTGCCGAGCGTTTATATGAGAAATGTTGTCCCTGCTGACCGAGTTAAAAGTTGACCCTACTAAAATATTCAAAACGCTGCGTAAATATTCAAATCTACATACAGCTATCGTATACCTGTTCGTTTGATTTTCTTTCATTCGTTCGATCACTGTGGGCTTTGCTGATTTACATTTTACTTCTTTAACGCGAATTTGTGTTCTTAAACCTAAAATCTTGGCTTTTCGTGACACGCAGGACATCGTGAGTTGTCCCGGGTAGGCGAGACAAAGTGTTTATATGAGAAAAAGTTGTCCCGCCTGCCAGGGTTACCCTACCTGCCGAGGCGAGACAACTCGCCCAACCGAGTTGTCTCGCCCCCCCGAGACGAGTTACGATTCTCATGTAAACGGTTGGTTGAATTTTTCAAAGAAATAAGTGAAAAGTTAGCTCGCCCAGGGTAACTCGGGGGGAGGGTTGTCTCGGGTACCCGAGACCATATAAACAGGCCCTAAGGGGACACTTCTCCTTAATTGTTCTGTGGGTGGAGGAGGAGGTTCTGCTATACGAGTCACGTGTTCCCTTTATGTCGATGACGTAGCGCCACCCAGATCTGCGTTGTGTTTCGGCTCCTGGTGGGTGAAAATTATTCAAATTAATTAAATCCCGTAGGTATTTTTCGGGTGCTTGCTCTTGCTCTGATAACCTTTCATGTATATGTGCCACAGAGTTTTTTCATACAATAGAATGTTTGATATAACAAAATTAAATGCAAGACTGGCACTACGACAAATAAACAATTTTTTTGGCCAAATAGTCCACTGAAAGGAACTCAGCCTCTGAGACTGCAGGGTTCAAAGTTAGCGACCATGCAGCTGCGGTCGCACATTTACGACTAGATTTTTGATTATGCGCCTAAAAACTCATACGTAGGCGCACTCGCGCGCCTGAACACCTGAATTTTTGTGCCACTCAGTGCATTTCTACTCTGCTTCCTGTCGGGAGCTCGATCTTCTTACTCGTATCAGCACTTCGTCTGGTGCAGTGCACAAGAGACCAGAAGCAACAGATGTTCACATTCGGTCGCCAAACACGATGCTGTTTTTTTTTTTTTGCAATCTTAATCTAAAAACTATAGCGGTAATCATAAAGAGCGTGTTTGAAAACAGTTTACGACACCAAAGAACTGAAAACCAGATACTCTGAAAGTTGAAAACACGAAAAAGCAAGTGACATACTCGAACACCAACCCCGCGGTCTGGTACGTGAGTACCATGCGCACAGCCATATCACCCTGGCAGTCGGTGGCAGCCATGGACAGCTGTTTCGTCCTTGTTAGGACTCATCAGCATTGCATAGCCGTCGGGCAATTGATAGGACCGTCTCGAAAGCCCTATGTAGAATGCCCTTTACTGCCAAGGCGGATGTAAAGTTCGTTACTATACCTTCTACACCGGCAGAAGTTCTTATATATATTTGATGTTTGTTACTGTTGCTTACAACGTTTTTTTCCTCTAATAATAATAATTAAACTAATAATTAATGTCCTTGCATACGGATAAATTTGATAAATATGGTACTAAAGTATGTAGAAACGTCGAGAAGACAAGACTAATACTGTAGGAACGTACTAACGTACGGAGAAATGTCGAGAAGGCAAAATTAATATGTACGAACGTGACTAACGTACGGAGAAAGACCCGAGAAACGTCGAGACTAATAGTATGAATTCCGTTAGACTGAGGGCACTAACATACTGAACTGATGATATGAACGTCGAGAAGACAAAACTCGAATTCCCGGCATTAGAGACCTTAAGATTGAGGTTTTTCCTCTTAAACCGCGAACCACAAACGTCGGCCAGCAGTTTACAGTTCGGAGTTCGCCGTATGAACAAAATCTGGGCTTAAGATTGAGGGTTTCTTTTTACCTATGCCTATTACCGAAGCCATCTAGGAAACAAAGTATACATTCATGCATATACATTCATTCAATCACATATCATCAGAAACTGGCTTTTTTTTTTACTTTATTTATCGTAGTATAACCACAAAGTAATCCGACTGGCAAATCAGTTCCAAAACAGACAGCCGGCTGCCATGTTTGTTTACATTCGTTCGTTCACTTCTCTTTAAGCTGAGAAATCGTCTCCAAAATTACGTTTCTATTAAAAAAGAATTCGATAATTAATAAGCGAAAGAGTTCTAAAAAGTAGTATTTCCTCTCAAACGTGGGATTGTGATGTTTTAGGGTGCAAAAAACCTTGCGGTAAACCACTTACCTCTAGAGCGTGGTCTAGCCGTATAAACGCGAACCTCAAACCGCAAACCTGACGGCAAGGCACTGGTCACGTGACTTCTTGACGTTCGCGGTTCGCGGGAAATGCCGAAAAACCTCGATCTTAAGGTCTCTATTCCGTTTCCACTTCGAACGTACAGAGAAAAGAAGAAAAGACACTGAGACTGACTGTTCCATTCAAACGGACTTAACGAACCTAGAAACATCAAGAACATAAACTGACTTATACTCCGTATGAACGTACAGCTGAACGTAATCGGACGAAACAAGTTATTTTATATGACACGCACCGTAGTGTGACCGTCAGTAGGATGGTACTGTATATGATTATTTGTAGAATAAACGGCCAATGGGAGTGTTTACATGGAACAGATGTAACTGAGATGAGATGACTTGTTATTGCTTCTCTCCATTACCGCGTTAAATTTGGCAGTGAACACTGAACACTGAACAGAGTACACGCCGGACCTACAGGAGTCGGATCTTATTGAAAGAAGAATGCTGCTGGAGTATGTTGGATCTATAGAAGATCTAATCAGCCATAAATAGTAATACAAACCTGATACTACGTAGTATCAGCCCCGGGGGGGGGGGGGGGTACTCTGCAAATTTTTGGGTGGGAGTGTGCCGCTGGGACTCTGAGACCCTTAACCTATATACTAGACCACTTTAGCTGCATTTTGCAGCCCTATTCTAGACTAAACACCAAAAAACCCTACTTTATCCTAGACCTATTCCAGACTCGCTATTTTTCAGAAACTCGTTTACTATCACAGTTATTAGTTAACAAGGGTCAGTAAAAATGCGGTACTGCCCGCCGTACCGATTTTTAAATGCCATTTGCTAGTAAATACATGAGCGTAGCCAGGACATTTTCAGAGGTACACACAATCACCAAATCGTCACAAAACGTTTCAACTGGGTCGTATACTTTTTTTAATTTTTATCTATTTTTTCGACTTTTTCAGGTACGCACGTGCGTACGTGCGTACAGGTAGCTACGCCCCTGAAACATTACCTAGACTAAATTCTTTACGCAACTGATCAGTTTCGCGGAAAATGATAGCCTATTCTAGACCAAAAATCTCTGATTACTATACCCTATCCTATACCCTATCTGAAAACCATACCCTTCACAGCGGCACATACCTATATAGCTCATATATGGGAGTACGCCCCGCCCCCCCCCCCCCCCCCCCCCCCCCGTGGGTATCAGCCTTGCTTACTGTTTGTCGTATTGAAAGTACTACATGATGATGCAAGATTCACTTACCTTGACGTTGTATTAATAATACGTCATGTCGTTTAGTTAATTTTTGGTGGAACATTTTGTTCAATATTTTGGAGACTGAGCTAATGACTGGAATTTTTTCCGCGTCTTGGACATATGAAGTAAGAAGTTAAGATATTTATTTATACTGATTTATTAAACTTCAGACGGGTTCTGATTTTTTTATTCTGTTGCTCCTTATATTTTAAGCTGTGCTCTGCGGGGTTTTCACTTCGTTCCTCCCTGACTAGTAACTCCCCCTGAGTCTCTGAGGATGGTTAGGACAGGCATAGCTCATCTGTTCTGAATGTCGCAAATGATTGGCCGAGAGAAGAAATATAACTTACACTAACAATGCAACAATACTAGCTGGGGCTAAAACAATGGATGCTCTATTTTCACTAGTCGGCACTAGTCGCCGATAACCTTTCCTGACAAACCGTAAAAAAACTATTCAGTCTTACCAAAGAAAATAGACTAAATAAATATAAAAAGATCAAGTCCGGAATTCAACGACATGCAATAATTAAACTAACTGAGATATCGCAGCTTGTTTCCCAGCGGGATGAAACTTTTTCGCTTTCTGCATTTATAGATTGCGTGCTGCAATTTTTTTTCCTTCATTGATAATCGTTCAAATTCATAGACAGGATGCGATTTAATATCGCCGTGATTACCAGTTGACATTCGGTTTTAGATAAAACAAAACAACAGCTCGGTATTCAAAGTTTGTTTTTTAAAAACACAGCTGATTTTGACAAAAAATAATAACCCAACACCCTGTTTTCGAATATATACAGTTATGAAAACTTCTGCACAATGACAAGGTTGACAGTATATTTTTTCGTGCGACGTTCGACGACAAAGGCGGTTTCGGTCGAATTTTATGTCCAGGAATGCGCAAAACGTTTTTTAATTGTAAACTTTAATAGCAAAATAAGCAAGATGACTTAAAAAGTAAGAAATTTAAACTATGTCGCCCACGAAGTGCTTTTGTGATTCGCTTCATCTGCTGTCGCCATAGCATCTTCTCGGTTGTTTATACTCCATTTTTATGCAAATAATATGACGTCATTCTCATTATCGCCGCTAACCTTCAAATTCCCGGCTTTGATAGTTTGCCGCCATCTCTCGGAATTCATCTTCTACTTATTGCAAAAGTCAAGTTTGAATTTTGTCCGCTGAAACGCTCGCCGATTTTCCACTACAGTTTGGGCCTTTCCAAACGGTAAGTTTTTTATATATATTATTACTATTGTAAACAAATACTAGCAGCGACTGCGATATATAACAATTAATTCTGACTTTGATCTCTAACGGCAGACTTACTTTTCTTCAATTTAGAGTCTTTGTCACTCTCACTTTTCATTTAAAATCCAAAGCACAATTCGGCAATTTATCGTTGCAGTTTACAACTATGACTGCTGTGGTTTACGCATGATTTTCAACTTCTGTTTGCATGAATAATTTCAAGTCAAAAATTAAACTTATCGATTCCTTTTAAAATTAACAGTTTTTATCACGAAAGAACTTCGGAGCTTGTTTTTTTTTTTCTAAATTTTTTAATGCAATAGATTGTTTGTCGTTTAGAATAAACCGAAAGGGCTTTGCTGTTAAAGTTATGGAGTTATCGCATAGCACGTATTAAAATTGAAAACAAACTAACTCGCAAACTTTTGACCATACTTGGTCACGCGAACTGTTTGCTTTATTTCACGGATAATTACTTATGACGTTTCGTTTTGAAAATTTCGCTTTTGATTATTTTACTTGCGGACGTTTACGGTTATATATCGAGACTTAAACTCTGCTTTTCAATTAATAAAACAAAATGTGAGCCCTTTTGCAGTGCTTAAAGAAAAATTTAAATCAATTATTTGCTTGATTTTTACCACGCAAAGGAATCGCGCGTATAAATTATTATAACCGAGGGCAATTCTATCACTTAATTGGAAAAATTAACAGGTCTCGATGATGCCTTGGAAAGCACTAGAAACGCTATCAGGCGTAACATTTGTGATAAACCTTATCTCCTTGATGTATAGAAACCTTTTCTTCCAATAAATTCAAATATAAAACATTCCTATATTCTGTAAAATATTTCCCCGAGTCTTTTTTTCCGTCTTTTCCCACTTCCCCAGGAAATAATTGTCCCTAGAATCCCCGGAAATCGGATTCCCCGGAAATCAACCCCAGTCTCTTTCGCGTAAATATGTTTACATCTAAGAGGGGGTGTCAATGTATTGGTCTATGCAAATAAATCTAGTCTCCCTTGAGTTACGCCCATTCTTATATGTGCTGGAGTGGTGAGGTTCGTGGTAAAATTCGGGCTTGTTTCTCTTGCGTTTCGGCTTTATTTGTTGCCAGAGGTTAGTAAGGTTGACAAGACCACCTTAAAGGATTGTGTATTTAATTTTGGCTGTTTTTGCGCTGTTATCGACGCAGATACACGCACTTCTTGTGTCTGACATAGCTTATGATCACGAGCTTGCTTGTAATTACAATGCACTGCAGTTGAACATTGTTCCTGCATAGATAAGCTTAACCTTACCAGATTATTATAACAAACGTAGGAATTTAATCTCACAGTGATTCCCACTCTTGTGATGTTTAACCAGCATTTTCTTTGTCGATAGGGGAATTTTTCCGAGAGCGTGACTGCTAAATTATTGTCTGTAGCTACAGTTTTGTTCTAAATTTTTGTTCTTTTACTTTTACACACAGGGTCAGGATATATTCCAACAATTTGTGTTTAAGAGTTTATTTGTAGTGGAAACTAAAAAGAAATCAAGATGCCGAAAGTGGTAGGTTCATTTGGGAATTGCTGATGTTGGTTGAGTTCAGATAAGAAATTGAAACTTTGCCTCAATCTCTCTCTTTCCTTGCAAAGAATTCGAAAGTACAAATATGTGTACATCGGTTTGTCGATGTAATGGATTGACGAACCTGATTGTTTATTTCCTTAGCTCAACGTTCGTGTCACAACCATGGATGCTGAGTTAGAGTTTGCTATTCAACCAAGCACAACTGGAAAGCAACTATTTGACCAGGTTTGTGTTTATGCAAGTAATTTATCTTTGTATTCATATGTATGTTTTAATTAAGCTTGCAGTTTGTCAGTTCAAGCATGGTCAATTCATTTCCCACGAGAAAAGAATATATGTAGCATAAATTATTCCTGTTTGAATGCTTGTAGGTTGTGAAGACGATCGGCCTGCGAGAAATCTGGTTCTTTGGCCTTAATTACATCGATACCAAAGGGTATCCGACTTGGCTCAAGTTGAATAAGAAGGTAGGGGTCTATCTCTTCTAAAATAATATTGATTATTTTGACATGGCTTATACTTTTAATCATTTGTGTAATCGATGTGCAAAATATAAACTTGATTAATTTTTGTTCACCCTTTTTTCAAATTTAATTTTACAAATATGGGATTATTGTGTGGTTTGTTGACAATGGTTATAATTTTCATTCTAAATGAAGTAGATCGTGATATAATTGACAGGAAGGCTACAATTACGTTTTCTTTTGAATATGCAATCATTTGGTAGTAAAACTCTAAAGTTGGTATTTGCTTAAGAAAGCCTTGAGGTCCGTACAGGGCAGATCTGTATAAGCTGTTTTTGACAGTCTGAAGATGGTTAGCAAACAAAGCTTGCTTGAGGGCATTTGTTTAAGTGGCTAGGTTGTGGCATTTTACCTCATTTGTATTCACATTATAGTTGATTGTTTTGACCAATTTGTCCGCCAAGCACAAAACAAAAGTTACACAGCCACCTGCTGTTTAATTTCCATTTCAATTAAAACTTATTGTATCTCAATACTTTAATAGTAAATAGAACTCTCATTTTTGTAGTTAAACTTTAACAGTCAAAGTTTTACAAACACAATTAAAAGTGGTAACTTTGCTATGAAGATTACAGCATGCTTGATTTTAACCAATTTAATTTAACCCAATCAACCATAACTTTCATGCTTAAACATGTTATGAACTTGTAGCGTCACATAATTGGAGTTGTTTACCATTCTATTAAATGGTGGAGTTGAACCTTAACTTCCCCTTGGTCTAATCACACACAGAAATGATTACAGATGAGGAAAGCTTATTAAATTAGATTCTAGAACCTGGTTGTTCAAAAGGTGGATAGCGCTGTCCACCTGGATAAATAACTATCCAGCAGGTAACACAATGGATTTTGTTGTTTATGTGGTGGATTGCGCTATACACGTTTGAACAACCAAGGCCAGGTTTGAAATTTGAATTGTAACATCATGTACATCAACATTGACTTTGGATGATAAGTTGTGGTTGGTGCAAGAGTTAGTGATTTTCCAGGATTTGTATGTGCTCTGTTGTGGCAGATTTCTATATGGTTGGGTACAGTATTCACTTGCATGAATACATAGCTATTATTAGAAGCTGAGTTACTTGAATCAAAGGGTGCTGATACTTTATATCTCAATTGTTGAACAGTTGAAATATATTTTCTCTTTATAAATCTGTGGGGAATTGAATTTTTACCATTCATTACTATATCACAGTAGTGTTTTATTCAATGGGGCTTAACTGTGGTTTGGGCTTTAAACCCTTTGACTGCCAGAGTCAGTCATGAAGACATGTAATGTAGTTGTAACTTTTGAGTCTATGAACAAAATTCTATGGTGTAAAAATTGAAATGAAACCTCTTTGGCAGCACTTTCTCATGGTAAATTATATTAATTTTGGTCTTCAGTATTATACAAAATAAAATTTAGGATTATTCATGAATTTTGATTTTTGGCTATCTTGGAAGTTAAAAAAAGTAAACTGTCTTGGCTGAAGTATCATGTTTTCATGATTATGATCAGGAGCTTGCTTTAAGCTTACTCTATTATCTTAACTCTTTCTTGTCACGCACTGCGATTTATTGGTGCATATGCACCAATGACGCGAAAATTCATAGAAAATTTGCGTTACATCCGATTGACGTCAAACTTGGCACAAAAGAAGTTTATAGAATTAGCCAATCACTGGCCGTTTTTTAACGCGATCGGTTAAATTAATTATTCATACCAAATATTTATATCCACAATCAATCGAAAGCGTAATGGCGTCGAGTTCGAAGCGAGCGCGTGTTGGGGAAACAAGCTCAGAAGAAGCAACACCTTTGGTCTTCGAAGGAGAAAGCGATCCAGAAGGCATGTCGAGTGGTAAAGAAAGTGAATTGGATCACTTTCTCGCCAGTGAAGGCGAAAATTCGAGGTAAGCGAGGACGAAAGTTTACATACAACGCCACGCAGCAGTTCACGCGCACCAGAACATATGTTCTTGAATTGCGGTAAAATATGATTTTTCTCCGCTCGTTACGCTTGAATTCTTGCTTATTTCATCAAAAGATCTTTCTAAGTTCACATTTGGGGGTAAATAGCTCTGTAATTTTGGTTAGAAATGTGGTTTTGGGGCATCAGAGTAAAACGATGCGATGTAGCGTGGTTGTGACGCCGAAGTATCGAGTTACTGCGAAAATGCATTACGTTTCTATGGAAGCGTTATAAATAAAAATTTGTAGTTAATTTTGTTTTTGCTCTATTTCCACCAGATTTAGAGGATTTGCAGTCAATACATCAAGGAACATTTTCTCTTCTAACTTTTCTTTAAACCCAGACCTCTTGGCCATATTTTATGTATTTTGTAAAAAAAAATTGCAAAAATTATGCTTATTTATGATGATTTTATTTTTTTTTGGAAACAATGTGAGCTCCTTTGGAGACAAACATGTTTTTCCTGTAAAGCCTCATCATTGCTGATCACATTGATGTATAGCTTTCAATTCTCCTGTAAATATTTTCTGAAATATTAAATAAAATTGGAATGTGGTTGAAATATGCCTGTTTTCACGTGACAAGAAAGAGTTAAAGGGACACTGTCCTGGCTGATATATCGTGTTTTCATGATTATGGTCAGGAGCTTGCTTTAAGCTTACTTTATTATCTTAAAGGGACACTGTCCTGGCTGATATATCGTGTTTTCATGATTATGGTCAGGAGCTTGCTTTAAGCTTACTTTATTATCTTGAAATTGGAAGAAACCATCACCAAAAGTTATAGAAGCAAAGAAATATGAACTAAACAGACAAAATGACGGCTACAAAAGTCAAAATTTCACAAGAATGGCAAGTTTGATTTCTTGGCTGCCTGTCAATACAAATTTCATGAACTGCAATCCACTTCAATCCTTGCAATCCTGCACTTTATCTCCAAACTACTGCTTCTGTTTTGCTCTATAGAATCTTTTTATCCAACTAAGTTGTATATTTGGTGGCGTTTGGTGATATAACGTGGAAATAAGCTAAGCAAAATTTTTGCTATTTTGGCAGAACAGTTCCCCTTTAAAGTGTTAAGTAATAATCCACATAAGAAGGAAAGTGCTAACGGCAATGCATAATGGAATGTCAACTTTTTTCGTTGTTACAACTGGTGGTCTCATTGGCCTAGACTGAAAGACTGCTAAAAAGTTAGGGTTCAAGGTGCATTTTGTTTGATTTTGTAAAGGTTTTATGTAATTTAAGACCCAATCGCACAACATGCATTTTTTTAAAGAAATTGTATTTGGGGAACTGCGTCAAAGAAGCCAAATTATTAGCTATTCTCTTCTGCTATTGTGATTGGTTAAGCACAAACATTTCCTAAAATTTATTTGATGCAAATGGTTTTCTTTATGTAAATACTGAAAAATAATTATAAACCATCAGGTCCTCACCTATTCTTAAAATTAAAGACATTCTATGTGGGAAAGAGCCAATGCTGCAGAACAATGAAGTTTACCGTAGTTCTTAGTGAAGCATTACTTAAACTAAATATAGAGGAATGCTGTGCAGACAGCTCAAGTATCACCCTAAAGTAATTAAAATTGTTGGTTGTAATTTGAGAGAAAAATTGTTATGAGCTACTTGAAGTTTAAGTGATAGGAAGTTGTAATGAAAACACTGCGGACAAGTGCTCGTCTAATCCTTGGCATTTCTCAACATGTATGCTTTTTAATTCTTCTTTATTAGGTTCAAAGTCAGGATGTCAAGAAAGAGTCACCACTTCAGTTCAAGTTCCGAGCAAAATTCTACCCTGAAGATGTCTCTGAAGAACTCATTCAAGAAGTCACAAGGGTAGGTAGAATTCTTTTTCATCATTCCTGCTAGTATTGAAGGCTTGTTTGAAACTTAATTTTGGCAGCACTCGCTGTTTAGCTAGGCGAGTGACTGTCGGAACTACACTAAAAATGTGGTTGTTGTTCATTGTGGTTTGTAAGATAGGTGAACACTTGTTCATTTGTCTCATGATGGAGTCACTTTGAGATGTTGATCACAATGTTTTGTTTGCTATAACTACTAGTCTTCATCAAGAGATGAGGTCGATTGATTATGTGTCGCTTTATGTAGCATGTTGGTTTGTTGCTATTGGTGCATTTTATAATTTCTTGTTTCGGCTCTTGTTACATAATTTTATTTTTCTTAGTGTTATTATAAATTTGCAAATTATACTAAACTTCCTGATGCTTAGTGGACTTAATGTTTTTGTTTTTTTTTTTTGTAGCGGCTGTTCTTCTTGCAAGTTAAAGAAGACATCCTGACTGAGACAACATTTTGTCCCGCGGAAACTGCAGTTTTGCTGTCCTCTTATGCTGTATGTTTAACTGTCATATTTTTGTCATATGCATGTCAGTAGTGGATAATTTCTTTGTTCCATAATTACAACATTTTACAGAGACTTCTGCTTCAAAAACCAGAATTGTTTCAAAGTGGCTCTATTTTCAGTGACATTTTGGTGACTAGATGGAGAAAAATGGTTGTCAGATGCAATTTTGTAGTCAACAGTTTGTTAAATCAAATAGCAGCTAGTTCAAAAGTATTGAAAATCATTATCCAACTGGTCATGAAGGACACGAGGAAGTTATACTTTCCAACAAAATGACTACATACACGAACATGTGAAAAGAAAAACCCTTACAGACTTATACAAAACAATCTTGCCACAACCTTTGTAGTACTTGAAAACGTTCGGCCAATGTTTTCAAGATTGATTCTGCAAATTCAAAAAGGCCATCGAGAAGTGGAGGTATTTGTTGAATCAAAAAATCTGTTTTGATAGCCGGAAGAAAGAAAAAAATCACTTTTAACAGTGATATGTCCAAAATTCCGGTGCAAGAATAGTGAACATTGCCGCGTGTGGAACCTTGTGATACTGCCCCTTTAAGGTGGTCAGACACGAGGGGTCATGTAGCAGGGACATGTCGCAGCGACATGTAGCAGCGACAAAAAATTGTGAAGTACACACTGAGGAACATGTAGCAGGGAGGGTAGCGGGGACATGTAGCAGGGAAAAAATCATAGCGCTTGCACACCACATGAAAATGTTGCTGGGACATGTCTCAGGGACATGTTGCAGCGACACGTCCCCTCGTGTGAACTGATACTATTGTAATTGTGCAACATCAATTTTGGGGACATTTTGTACCCGCAACGTGTACCATGAAGTTCAACAAGTTGAACTCTGTGAGACATGTCGCAGGGACAAAATATTCCCAAGAATGGCGTTGCATAATTATGATAGTATCAGTTCACACGAGGGGACGTGTCGCTGCAACATGTCCCTGAGACATGTCCCCGCGACATTTTCATGTGGTGTGCAAGCGCTATGATTTTGTCCCTGCTACATATCCCCGCTACACTCCCTGCTACATGTCCTTCAGTGTGTACTACACAAATTTTTGTCGCTGCTAAATGTCGCTACGACATGTCCCCGCTACATGACCCCTCGTGTCTGACCACCTTTAAGGACATGATCACAGAAGATGAGTTCTCTTGATATCCAAACAATTTCTCCCCACTACTTCTATAGGAAATGTATAGGACTAGAAATGAGAATATAAATTTTGATGTTAGGGGCTTAAAGGGTTAATGACATGATTTCCTGTTTTTTTTTTTTGTGGATCATTACTTGCATATACATATCACAAAAGCTGCATAGATCTGAAACTTTGTGTTATTTCTTTGAGTTGATTAACTTAGGAGTAATCTCCTTGTTCACAGTTGCAAGCGAAACATGGACAAAGGAATCCAGAGATTCACAATACAGAAATGTTGAAAGGCGAAAGACTAGTGCCTGAAAGGTGGGAGAAGAATCAACATAATTTAAAAAAATCTAGCTATTAATAAATAACCTTATAATATAGAGGGCAAAATTACTGAATGCTGATTGGCTGACGAAGAGGGCATTTTTTCTTAATTGAGGGCAAAATTACTCACTCCTGATTGGTCGAGCATCAAAATTTCTCACTCGTGATTGGTTGAGCGCGTCGTTCTCGTTGCATTCAGTTGGCTTGGTGGGATTTTGTAGAAAATTTACAAATGGACCGCTCACATGTTTCGCCGGAGATTTTGTTATAAAAAAGGAATGAAATCGGAAGATACCCAAGAAAGGAATTCTACAGGTGAATTACAGCATTTTACACCAAACAGGAAGTGATTATTTGTGTCAAATCTTGGACTAACTAGGTGCCTGCAGGCCAGTTTGCAACGTTGAAGACCTCGACGAAATTCATTCATGGCGACAAAAGGGTTTAGAGTTCCATCACTTCATTGAAAAAATGCGGATTTCTGTGGACCTGAAGAAAAGAACTTTGATTTATTTTGCTGAAAGGGAAAATATATGTTTAACAGGAGGAAAAATAAGGCTAAAAGAAGTGAAAGAAAACAATTAATTCGCTAAACGTGCAAGCAAGTTTGAACTCTCGCCATTTGTTGTTGTTATCGAAGCGGCAAAAACTTCAAAACACAGGTACGCTTAAATAAAACCTGCTTTGTTTTTGTCGTAAAGTGTGTTTTATCGATAAACATCAGGCTATGTTCTCTAGATGTACATAACAGCCAAATGCATCTTTGAATGAATAGAAATTTATTTTACCACAGTGAGTTGAAAAGTTTTTCTTGTGAGCTTGCGAGAGAGTATTTTCACTTCAGATAGTTTCAAGTCTGAGTGACTCTTAAAAAGTCTGAAAGGTTTCCCTATAATTTTGCCCTCTACATTATAAACAAGTAATCGCATGTTCCCTCGTAAAATTAAGGATTAATATCACTTGTGTTTCAGAAGCTGTAGAAATTGCCTGAGTCATGAAGAAAACATGCGTGATATTAATCCTTAATTTTACTCGGGCCCATGCGATTACATATACTAAAAGTCAAGAAAGGTTTCAGTAGTGTAATAAACACTTTAAAACATGGTTCGTAGTTTTTTTTAAAGTGTGAATAAATTCTTACTTGGTTTTGCATTTATTCTTTTATATGCCGGAAAATAATGTACTTGATTTTTCTGTTTTCAGATTTATAACCCATAAATTAATAGATGATGTCCCAGGAAGAGTTTGCGTGTGGTGGGCTGAACACGAGTCATTGTCAAGGTAACAGCAATTATTATCTTAAAACTGCTGTGTGCTGGTTATGTTCAACCTATCACCAAAAGGTAGAAAGTGCACTAAGGTTGATGTAACTGGTTGTGTTGTTTAAATCAAACTACATCTTTCTTGCGACTGTTTTGGACAACATGAAAAGTGTTATACATGGGTTTTGTCATGTGTGTAATAGAATAAGCCATAAATTGCTCATTAAAACAAAACAAATTCCATAGAAAATTTAAATGAAGTTTTTGTTGAGGTTTTAAGCCAACACTTTTTTTAAAATTATGATTACATGATTAGCACGCACACAGCAATGCTCAATGTAAACAAGCTGTTCAGACAAACAAAAACAGCTTTAAGCTCATCTGATCATTAACCTTTAATAAAAAGGATCATTGCATTGAATACAGTTCTATCTACTGAACCTGATGAAGTAATCAGTATTTTTACATTTCCTTTGAAGATGATTCTAAATTTTGGATTTGTACACGAGAAACCCATTAAATTGCAGCAGGAAATTTTTTTAACCAATCACAGGCTGTTTCTTTTTAGATGACAATATGACTTAATATAGATGGTTTTCACGTTACGTCACGACGGCCATATTGGTGTACAACTACAAAAGAATTTTAATGAACTTCTTTTTGTTGTGTACACCAACATGGCCGCCATGGCCTTTGTCATTTGAGTCCCACAGGACTAATATTTAAAGGTCATGTGAGTAAAAACCATCTATTCATGTCTCAAAAGCAGGCAAAAGTATCTGAGAATCATGAAAGTAGGTTATGTTAATTAACTATAAGTTATATGTTCATCCTGGAGAAGAAAATTGTACTCGCCAAACAGGGCAAGTGGTCAGTGAGTTTAACCTTCCTAACAGTTTCTTTGACTTGCCTGGGCGAATTGGTGAACTAAATTTCCAACCCTGAAATGTGACAGGTGATTTTGCTACAGGTCATAGTTTCCTTTTTTGTGACGTTGTAAGCAGATTGGGTATTAAATGTGCATATATAAAAACATTATTTTTTGTTATTATTTTTATTGTAGAGAGGATGCAATGATCGAGTATCTTAAAGCTTCTCAGGATTTAGAAATGTATGGAGTGAACTACTTTGAAATAAAAAACAAGAAAGGAACACAGCTGTTCCTTGGAGTTGATGCATTAGGTTTGAATATTTATGAAAAAGAAGACAAGTAAGTTGGTTTGAATTTGTGATTTTGCTGTTGTTTTCAGTGCTGGAAATACTATTTCTTACATAGAAGGACATGCATGTGTCCTTTCAAACGCTTTTGATTTTTCTGAGAGGTCTGCAAACAGTTTCAAATTTTTATGCTGTGATTGGTCAATTTTCTTTGAGTAGTCGCACTGTAAAGCTTTCTTCTAAAGTGAATTCCAAGGAGCTCAAAGCTCAGCAGTTATAGGAGCTTGGCAGGCTGTGGATCATTTGGTGCTCCATCCAAAAATATGTTGCCTGTGTGTGTAAAAATATGTTACCTGTGAGAACCAGGAAAATTTTATTATTAAACATGCAAAATGCAACCGTTCTTTATCTAAGCTGTGACCTATGTACATACTTACAAAAGGGATAAAATATTTATATTTAATTAAAAAAGAAAAAAGTACAGTGGAACCTCTCCTTACGGACACCTCTCTATTACGGACACCTCTCTATTGCGGACAGTTTCCTATGTCCTGACAAAATTCTCACGTATTTCCTTTAAAAAGACCTCTATAATACGAACCCTGTCTAATACGGACAACGGACACTAAATCTCGGCCCTAGAGAGCAAATTCATATAAGCTTAACCTCTTTAATACGGACACTCCGGTGATCAGGTGATGATAGTTTGAGTAAGTAATACAATTTCCTGTTTATGGTTACAAACATATATCAAAAGCGGTCAGTGTAAAACGCAGACTGCAGACCGGGGGTAAAATGCAGACTGAGGGTAAAATGCAGACTGCAGACTAGGGTTAGGGTTAGGGTTATTGTGGAATCTTTAATTTTTTGGACATTTGACATCACTGAATAAATGTATATTTGTGTTGACTTCTGCACTGGATGTATTAGTTGACAATATGAAACAAGATAACAATGTCGTTTCATACTTTTTACAACCAGACTAACACCAAAGATTGGATTCCCTTGGAGTGAGATCAGAAACATCTCCTTTAATGACAAAAAATTTATCATCAAACCTATCGACAAAAAAGCACCGGTACGTCATGTTGTTTAAGTTTTTAATATGTTGCCCTTTTAATCATAATAATACATTTCTATAGTGCCTTTCATCAAGGATTCAAAGGCGCTAATTATATACAAAACAGACTTAAAAGATACTGTTAAATTTGGAAAAGGCTTAAAAAGAAAAGCAATAAACTAATTATCATTAAGATATTCTAAAAAGCTAAAATATTACAAACAAAAAATCTACAAAGTTCAGCTAAAAAAGCTCATTTAAAAAGTGAGGTTTCAAGTTTTTGTTTAAAAATGTCAATAGTTTTCACAGTTTTGACCTGTTCCTGTAAACTGTTCCACAGATATGGTGCCGCGACAGAAAAAGCATACGGGGGGTGACAACTGTAACAAACGCTGTTTGAGCAATACTGTGTGGAACTGAAAGTTGTCCCAAAAATTTGGAATATCTTCCCGATTTTTTCGGAGACATTCTCACAAAAATTTCAATTTTTCCGAAATTTTAACAACATTATCTGATGTTTCCCAAAAATTTTTTGAGTCTCCCGATTCCGGTAAAATCTTCAGATTCCCTGAAGAATTTTGTTTTTCTCCCGAAACAGGCCTTCTTAGAGTTGTCACCCCCTGTAAAGCATGCCGGTCATGGACTTCAGATTAAAATTTGTTTTTTGTATTCCGAGGGCATCTTTTATCCATCATTTAATTTATTGTTAATTTCCCCATTAAAGGATTTTGTGTTCTATGCATCGCGCTTGAGAATAAACAAGCGAATTTTGGCTCTTTGCATGGGAAACCACGAACTTTACATGAGGCGCAGGAAGCCAGACACAATTGAAGTTCAGCAAATGAAAGCACAAGCAATGGAAGAGAGACAATCCAGATTGAAGGAAAGGTAATCATCGCCAAGTTGACAGTGACATTGGATTAACAATTAGCATAATCTTGCTAGAGGCCTAATCAGCCTCGTCAACCCGAGATGAAATAAAGTTATCTATCTGTCTGTCTGTCTGTCTATCTATTTGTTTGCGTTTGTTTGGAGTTGAGTAAATGATGTATAACATGATGCTCAAAAGACCCTCAAGAGAACCTGAGGGTCCTCAAGGACCTCAAATTGGTGAAAAAATATGCCAAACCACTGTTCTTTGTCGCTAATTCTCGGCTTTGATGTCGCTGTCAGAATTGTGCCAAGAAAGATTGTCTTTTGTCGCAATTTCATTTTACGTGCCGTTGCTACTTTTTGGGTCATGTCGCCTGTTGGAATTTACCCTGGAATTTACCCTGTTTTAGTAACTTCATTTCTAACTCCTGCTCTGGTAACATTGCTATTAGTGTACAGAAATCTTGCTGCTTTTTGAAGCATTTCCTATCCAATGCCCACCCCTTCACCTCATGAGGTCATAGCTTCAACAACCTACGTGACAGGCTGTGCTTAGTAAAAATGATCACATTCACATTTTTGTTATCTTTTAGGCAAAAACTGGAGAACGAAAAGGTTGCCCGTGAGAAAGCAGAAACAGAGAGAAAAAGATTAGAGGCCGAGATAGCTGCATTAAAGGCTGCGCAGGAGAAGGAAGCAAGAGGTCACTATAACCTCTGTTTGTGATTCATTTCCTTATTGATTTCATGTGTCATGATAATGCTCATTTCAAAGCTCAAAGGGACACTGAAAATTGTGCTTACCATATTTCTATGCCATATCACTAAATACCACCAAAATGTACAAGTTAATTGGATTAAAACATTCTATAGAGCAAAACATAACAAGTGGTTTGGAGATAAAGTGCAGGATTGCAAGGATGGAAGTGGATTACAGTTCATCAAGTTTGAATTATTGGCGATACTTTCTTTTGGAACTTAGCTTAGCTTGGAATTAGTTTTTTTAATATTTTATAAAATGAAATTTTTGGATTTTTCTTGAATTTTGTTCTTGGCCCTCTTGGCAGTTAAAGGGTTAAGTTTTGATTTTATGATACAGAAAGGAGAGAGGCAGAAGAGAAAGCTGCAGAATTGGCAAGGAGAAAGGAAGCTCTTGAGGAAGAGACTCGATTACAAGAAGAAGAAACCAGGCGGCAAAAAGCAGAAATTGAAGAAATCAAGAGGAGAAAAGCTGAGGATGATGAAGAAAAGGAGAAGTTGGTATGTCAATACTTTGTGAACATCAAGTAGAAAAAATACAGTAAAAACTGCAGATAAGACGCACTCACAGATAACTGCACCCTAAGTTTTGAAGCTTAAATTTTTCACTAGTATAATAGGGCACTTCAACCAGTTGCAAATTGTTCAAAAAATAAACAATTAAGTTTGATTCTGACCCCCTTCTCCCTCCCCCCTCCTCCTTTCAATGTTGTTTTGCTTATGGATTGAATGTTATGCCGACATTTAGACAACAGTGACAAAGGGAAGGGGAGGAGCATTCAATGTTTAAATTGTAAAATTTGCAGAATTGCCGTTGTAGTATAGTATGGTACTAGTATATTTAGTTGTTAACAAAAAATGAAGCATTGTTTTTTTGGTTTCCTTCAATACAAATGTTTTATGGCTTTTCAAAGTGATACTTTAACAATATTACAGAAAAAGGAGCATCTTATGTATTCTGTTTTCTTTTTGTCTGATCCTGGTTCCTTTGTTTGCCTTGTAGGCAAGAGAGCTGGAAGAGAAGGAATTAAAGTTCAACGAGTTAATGGAAGAAGAGAGAAAAGCGAAAGAAGAACAAGACCGAGTTCAACGCGAGGTAAAATCAACAGTGCTTACGAGGGGATTTATGAACAAGTGATTTACGAGCAAGCATGGGTATTTACATTGGTGCAGCTGTTAGGCAAGCTACTGCAAATCCCTTACAGATCAGATTAGTTGTGCTCATTAAAATCACAAAACAGCACTAAATAACAGTTCACTCTAGTAATGAACTTAATTTGTAATTGTTATGTTATTTTCCTTGTTTTATGCATTGACCTGTGTTTTAACAATCTTTAGCTTGAGTTACAAATGGAAGAGAACAAGAAACTCCATGAACAGGCCACAGCATTGCAAGAACAAGTTATGGTACAGGAAAAAGTTGAAATGGAAGAGCAGCAGACATCTCTTGAAGCTGAGCTGACTCTCGACGCTATACAAGGAGACAGGTCTGAAGAGGATCGATTGACAGAGGCAGAAAAGAATGAACGTCAGAGGAAAATGCTTCAGGTAATGTCACATTCTGGAATCAAATTCAGGGCTCAAGACTGACTTTAACCCATTGACACTAATTCAAACACCCCAAACCACCCTTGACGGGACCACAGTCTTTCTACCATTTGTGACGTCATCCCTTTTTATGGCAAGAGAGAGAGAGAGAGAGCTCGTGGATCAGGCCAGAGTTACATGCAAAAAACCTTTCAGATTTGACTGGCAAAATTGAAGGAAATTCTGGTCTTCCTACCACTTAAAAATATTATAAGCGCGACGTTTCGGTGCTTGACACCATTATCAAGCGAAAGCGAAAGATAGAAAAAGGACGCGTTTCTACCACTTGCCATTTTCTACCACTTGCCACTTCTTGTTAAAAAAATTCACCTTCAGCGTTTTCCGGGAAACTTGTACTACAAAAATAAAGTCTAGTGACAAAGGCCAACAACGAGGACAACAACAAAAGGAAAAGAAACAAAAAATGATGGGGAGTAAAGTGAAGATAAGGAAAAGTCAAGCTTATCAAGCTTTTTCTGGTTCAAAAACTATGTTGAAATTTTGCTTTGTGTGCATATACCTGAAGCCAAAGAGCAATATACTTTCTCTAGAAAGGAAAGGAAGTTTAGTTTTCATGTTGCAAACAATGTTGTGGAGAGTTGCTTGCAATTTGCCTCCACGGCAGTCAGAAAACGGCATTAGTGGCTTCAAATTGCTTGGGTTTTTTGCTAAAACTCTAGGAGTCAATGGGTTAAACGTGGCCTGTGATTTGTTCATTTTTACGAGCCAAAATAATGAATGTGCACTTTTCTGTTGTAATGTCTCTCTGTGTAATGTTGCAACAATTTAACAACAACTGAAATACAAACGTGTTGTCAAACACTTCACTCTCATGAAGAAACTCGCATGAGGTTTTTAAACTGGTTTACTTTTTTGTTTGGTTAGAACTCGGTTCTTTACAATGCTCCCTAAACGTCTATGCCACAATAATAAAACTGTGTAATTTTAACCCCTTAAAAGTGTTTTTAAAAGATTAATTGATCACGTGATTGAAACATGTGATCATCACAAATGTCACACAGTTTCTAGTACCAAATATAATGCAATGGCAACTAATGTCTGGTCACAACAGAAGCCATGGATTATGAAATAGAAGATGAAGGCTAGGTGCACATTTTTTTCCTCTTTGCATTAATGAAACCAACCCATTCATAGTTTGACTTTTCCCTGTATCAAAATTAGCTGCAAGTTATTAATATTATAATTTGTTTTTGTTGTTATAGCAACTGCAAGCAGATCTGCAAAAAGAAGAGAAGAATTATTCCTCGTATGATAAACTTCACATGCAAAACCAAAAAGAAGGACGCGACAAGTACAAAACTCTTAAACAGATTAGGCAGGGGAACACCAAACAGAGGGTGGACGAGTTTGAAGCTATGTAGAATCAGCACCAAGTGAAGCTACATGTATGGCCAACGAAGGTAGAATTAGTGTTACTTATTAAGTTAAAACTGATGCGATTTCTTTTGATGCCGTATTCAATTTCAGAGGTACCTTACCGTGAGCACCCAACCAACTTTTTTTCAAGTTTACACTACATCACCAACTAATTATCATTTTCGTAACTGCGGATTCATGTGAAGTAATAAAGTGAATAAAATCTTCGTATTTTGTACTTAACTTTACACTCCTGTGATAAATGCAAAGCCACAAGATGACATTCCATTATGTTCAGCTTTGCGAGGAGGTGTGCCTGTCAATTGAATTTGCTCTCTCTGATTGGCTAATAAAGTTTGTTGGCTGCTCACGGTAAGGCGTGTTGCACTGTAAGTTTTGACTGATGTGATTTCTTTTGATGCGTGATTAAATTTCAAAAGGTTTTGACTGTTAAGCCATTGAATGATGGCTTTATTATATGACTGAAATTCTTTTATAATAGCTTGTGTCTTTAAACCAGGACACTGAAGTGTAATTCTTGGCTTGAACATGACGTCAAAAAAATTTAAAAATCTAAACTTTACATCCTAACAACGCCGTTTCTAACATGGTATGTAGATACCAGTGTTACAATCCTTCACAAAAATATTCAGGTTTTAACGATGTTTTGCTTCCATACATTTTTACTAAAAATGTCAAATACTTGTTCGCCTATTACTCTTGAACAACATGCTCTGACGCTTCAAAATTTGGCCCAGATGTGTAGTTTTAAACTCTCCACAATTCCATTAACAATTTGGAATCAAAATCTGTTTTTTAATGTTTCTGAATTTTGATATGGCATAACTGCAAGCCAAGAATATGGCTATCTACTGTGTAATGCGCTCTAATATTTTGCATGTTCTCTTTACCTTATAAGGTAAAATGACATTGCAGTCGAATAACAAATCAGTGTAATTCATGGATCTTAGTTTATATAATAATAATAATAATAATAATAATAATAATAATAATAATAATTTATTGTTTCTTTTTTAGATGCTAACCAGTGCTTTGATTGGCATCCATGCTGTTTTAAATGAACCAGTATTCTCTTATTACAGCTTATTCTGTGGAATTATGATGATTTTGCACATGCAAGAAATTTGATATCAGTGTATTAATTAGATTTTGTAAGGCTAAAGGTATTATATATGGTGTTACCTTCATTAGCAGATCAGTATAGCTCTCTTGTGAACTGAAATGCTGCTTGGGTGAAGCTATCAAAGGGTCACTTTCAAAGCTGTTTCATTTTTTTAAAAGTGTTTTTTTTTTCCATATTGGTCAATAATTGGCCCCAAAATTTGAACCCGCGAGGAGATCTGTCCTGTTAGACCAATTTCAACTTGGTAACTTTCGTAAAAGTGAGCAGGAAGTTTAATAACTCCTTTGAAGTGTTTACTTTGAACATTGTGATTCGCCTGAGTGTTTGTTGGGCAGAATCAGTTGCTGATAATTCTAATGTTTATTAACTCACTCATTGTAAAATGTAAGATTTCTATATATTTCAAAAATCTTGAGTAATTTGATTCCAAATGTGATAGACCACAGGTGCTCCACACAAACTGTGACGGTTTTGTATTAATATTAATTTAAAGAAAATGTATGGAAATCCCGGATGGCTCATATTATCTTAAAATATTGCAAAGGACATGTACATACTAATAAACATACAAATACCAATATTAAGTACTAAATGTTGTTATCTCAAATGTTATGTATTGTCATCGTTGCTGAAATTTGGCAATGACAAATATTAAATATTCATCGCAGTATTTGAAACAGTATTTCGGTATTCCCATACAATTCCTTTAAATTTTAAAAATGCAAACAGTCACACAGTTTGTGTAGGTTACATGTACCTGTGCATGGACCATGGATGACTTTTAAGATGTTAGGTCACTTGCAGTTCTTGCAGGTTTTACGCATTGTTATAATCACCTTTTGTTAGTAAATACGTAGTAGCTATTTTTCTGCATTGGTATATTAAAACAAGTAGTCCTGATTCAAATGGAGTATCGTAGCCTTGGCTTTATGAGAAAAGTAATCAATATGACTAAATAAAATAAAAACTATCAAACAGTGTTACTTGTTTCGTTCACTCTATCTCCCTATCACGGAATCTGTGCACAGAAAGCAGTGTTGTGTGACAAAGTAATCAATTTGAAGAAAATCAGTGAGCATAAAAAAAACCACTTGTCACTGTTTTGTGATGGCAACGTTACAGAGAACACTGGTTGATGCAGATACCACGAAGCTCTTTAAGCCACACCTGCGATAAAAAAGGAGGCTGGACTGTCCAACCCATGCAAATGATCAAAATCTATCGTTCTTGCTCATTTGCATTAGATTCGGTGTGGGCTTTGCCCTTTTATACTGCAGGTTCGCCTTTAAGTAATGATTCGCATAAGGAGGATAGTGCTGAACGGCAATGCACGATGGAATGTCAACTATTTTCATTGTTACAACTAGTGATCTCATTGGCCTAGACTCTAAAACTGCTAAAAAGTTAAGGTTCAAGGTGCATTAAGTCTAATTTTTTTTAAGGTTTCAAGTATTTTGAGATCCAATTCAGTCATGGTTTGTACAATCTTGAAAAGGTCTTGAATTTTAGCAGTCATCTTGAAAAGTCCTTAATTTGGTTAAGGTCCTTGAAAATTACTTGATTTCTTTATTAGCTATTGCAAAGTCCTTGAAATTTAGTTTTCAGGGCTAGGGTCTATTGTTGTTTGTTCTAGTGTTTTCAGGGCTAGGGTACATCGTTGTGTTCTATTGTTTAAAGGGTTAGGGTCCATTGTATTGTTTTATTGTTTTCAGGGCCAGGGTCCATTGTTGTTCTATTGTTTTCAGGGCTAGGGCCCATTGTTTTGTTGTTAGCTCTATTGTTTTCAGGGGTAGGGTCCATTGTTGTGTTTGTTCTATTGTTTTCGGGGGTAGGGTCCATTGTTGTGTTTGTTCTATTGTTTTCAGGGGTAGGGTCCATTGTTGTGTTTGTTTTACTGTTTACAGGGGTAGGGTCCGTTGTGTTGTTAGTTCTATTGTTTTCAGGGGTAGGGTCCACTGTTGTGTTGTTTGTTTTACTGTTTACAGGGGTAGGGTCCATTGTGTTGTTTGTTTTACTGTTTACAGGGGTAGGGTCCATTGTGTTGTTTGTTTTACTGTTTTCAGGGGTAGGGTCTATTGTGTTGTTTGTTTTACTGTTTACAGGGTTAGGGTCCATTGTGTTGTTTGTTTTACTGTTTACAGGGGTAGGGTCCATTGTGTTGTTTGTTTTACTGTTTTCAGGGGTAGGGTCCATTGTTGTGTTGTTTGTTCTATTGTTTTCAGGGGTAGGGTCCATTGTTGTGTTGTTTGTTCTATTGTTTTCAGGGGTAGGGTCCATTGTTGTGTTGTTTGTTCTATTGTTTTCAGGGGTAGGGTCCATTGTTGTGTTGTTTGTTCTATTGTTTTCAGGGGTAGGGTCCATTGTCGTGTTGTTTGTTCTATTGTTTTCAGGGGTAGGGTCCATTGCTGTGTTGTTTGTTCTATTGTTTTCAGGGGTAGGGTCCATTGTTGTGTTGTTTGTTCTATTGTTTTCAGGGCTAGGGTCCATTGTTGTGTTGTTTGTTCTATTGTTTTCAGGGGTAGGGTTCATTGTTGTGTTGTTCTATTGTTTTCAGGGGTAGGGTCCATTGTGTTGTTTGTTTTACTGTTTACAGGGGTAGGGTCCATTGTTGTGTTGTTTGTTCTATTGTTTTCTCAGCCAATCAGAGAAGACCTTGTAAGAGCTGCTTGAAAGAAAACCCCTAAAAGGTATAAAAAAAACCTGACACATTTTAAAATTTCTTCCCGTGAGAGACAACAATTCTTTCTAAAAATTGTTCCTGACAGCATGTTTTGGTGGCTTATTGTAATTCCTCAATTCCGACTGGTAATTTTTTATTCGAACCTCCTGTTACCAGGTGTCACGGTCAACCCCGTCACTTTTCGCGTTCAAAGAACGCAATCCTAATTTCGTGTTGGTTGCCCTGTGTCTTACGTGCAGAAAAATTTGAGATTTTTTGGTATCCGGTCTTCCAAATAGCCGCCCCTATTGTTTATTTTCAGGGGCTCATTTCCGCCGGAAATTCCTTCCAACGCGTCTACATAATCTGTGATTACTGCCAGTATATATATGAGATTTCCCGGCTTCTCCCAGGCTTTCACAGTCATGCATTTCAGTGACGTATTACAGGCGAAGGGCCGGCGAAATAATGAAGCCAAGGGCTAGGCAACGGGTGAGGTTCAAACGAAAACGATAAATTTCCGCTGCTCTGTCGTTGACTTTTATAAATTGCCAGGAACCCATGACCGTTTAAACTTGACAGCAACATGAAAACTGTAGGGAAGTTCCTTTGCCCCCCCCCCCCCGGGGGGGGGGGGGTACTCCCATATATGAGCTATATAGGTATGTGCCGCTGTGAAGGGTATGGTTTTTAGCTAGGGTATAGTAATCAGACATTACTGGTCTACAATGGGTATCATTTTTTGCGAAACTGATCAGTTGCGTGAAGAATTTTGTCTAGACGAGATTTACTGGCAAATGACATTTAAAAAATCGGTACGGCGGGCTGTACGGCATATTTACTGACCCCTGTTAACTAATAACTGTGATAGTGAACGAGTTTCTGAAAAATAGCAAGTCTGGAATAGGGTCTAGGATAGGGTAGGGTTTTTTGGTGTTTAGTCTAGAATAGGGTTGCAAAATGCAGCTAAAATGGTCTAGTATAGGTTAAGTGTGTCAGAGTCCCAGCGGCACACCCCCACCCAAAAATTTGCAGAGTACCACCCCCTCCCCCCCGGGCTTTGCCCCTCCTTGTTATACCGTACTTTTTATACTTTATTCCCTATGTTTTGAACACACTGACGGTTAATGTTCAACGACGACGGAGTCAACGATGAGTGAGGAGTTAAACTCCTCACTCATCGTTGACTCCGTCGTCGCCGCTTCGTGAACGGTCGATGCCATCATTTGCATTCATTAGTAACCAAACCTTTTGTAATGGTCGATACTATTATGCCTGGATTGGGACGAAAGTAGGCTATCATTATTAGATAAAGTTAGGCCTATGTAAAGCGATTATTAGACATACAAGTCGTGGCGCAAGCCCTGAGCTCTTTGAAAGAAAACGACTGACAGGACTGACGACGGATAGCAAAGCTCCCCTCCCTTTCCTCCTCGCCTTCTAGGGACTCTTCTGCCCGGGGCGCGGGCTCTTCTTGTCCAGCTATCATCCAGCTGACCTGCCACTCAATATCTAATATAAGGTATCGCCATTTTTCGCTTTTTCCCGGAAATATCTCCTTATCCGCCTCTGCATTCAACCCCGGGGTCTGTGACAAAATAAGGTCCAAACTAAAAAATTAGAAAAAGGTGGAGAGGGGCGGGGAACTGAGACGAGCGGAAAAGCCGCCCCCTCGCCAGTCAGTCGCATTTTAGGGCCTTCAATCGATTAATCCCAGATGGATAAGCTGCCAAAATACTTCGTTTTGCGTAAAACATGATGACGTTTAGTGCCCAGGAGGCCGTTTTTGGCTTCGGGCCCGAAAAGTTACCGGGATTTTCGAGAAACGGGCCCCAGGACATTATATGCACTTCAGTTGATTATACGGAGAATAACACGAGGAACTGACCGACCCGCATCACATTGCTCCAAACGGGAGAAGGCCCTGGGGACGAGATTGTTGTCATATTAGTTCCAGGCCATCTGTGCCACGTTGCATCATCCGCTGCCATTTTGTAAATGAATTTGTGAAAGAAGCTTCAAGGAAAAACAAAACTCTGTTTTCTTTGTTAATTTAATGTAAGAATTCGCTCAGTGATGGCTACAGACAACGTGTCTTCACAGATTACCATAGGACAACCACATTTGGCGAAGCAGGATTTATCTAAATTGGTAAATACAACATTTTAGAGACACTGGTTCGATCACGTGTCTACAGTCAAAATGGCCGGTGATTGTCAGTTTTGTGCAAAAATGATGTTATTCTTCGTTTTACTGTCTCAGGATGTAGCTGAGTTAAATCCTCTCACTCCCGAGGTTATAAGTCGACAGGCAACGATAAATATAGGTAAGTACAGACCATGTATTGCATACATGTTGTTACTTTCTCTGCATTTCTGTTTATAGTTAAGGTAGCAACTACAGAATGCAGGGCCATTTTTCTCGGACTATCACTGAAGTGGCTCGGCGGCTCGACAGTGAAACAGTAAACGTAAGAGTGGAAGTCTCATAAGCAAAACGTAAGACTTGAGTGTTTAAAGAACGAGTAAGGTATGTTACACAGGAAAAAATACCAGGTTCCCAATTTTGGATATTTTAGGGTATTTAAAGAATACCCACAAAAATCCCAAATTTGGAAGAGTGAGACAAGTCCCAACCTTGGGAATTTGCTGGTTGGGACTTGTCTCACTTTGCCAAATTTGGGAATTTTGTGGGTGTTCTATAAATACCCAAAAAAATCCCAAAATGGGAATCAGGTATTTTTTCCTGTGTTACAGAGTGGCTCTGCTGCTCGATGGCTCGCCAGTCGGCTTGAGCGTTTAAAGAACGAGTAAGGTATATTACAGAGTGGCTCGACGGCTCGCCAGTCAGCTTGAGTGTTTAAAGAACGAGTAAGGTATATTACAGAGTGGCTTGGCGGCTCGACGGCTCGCCAGTCGGCTTGAGTGTTTAAAGAACAAGTAAGGTATATTATTGAGTGGCTCGGCGGGTCGACGGCTCGCCAGTGGACTGGACTGCCGAGCCACCGAGCCACTTCAACAAATATACCTAGGAAATTGGCCTTGTATTCTGTAGTTATGCCTAGTTAAGCTTAAGACTATTAAAAAGCTCATTAATCATGCACGGAGCGGCATGAGTTAAGGTTTGCCCGCCATTTTTTTTTGGTGTTACATAAGTGCATGCAAATTTATGCACGCATATCTTGGCTTCATTATTAACCGGGTCATCACTTAATGATGAGGCAGTTCTTAAAATTCTGTCGCCTCACATACCCTGTCACCTTTCCCTCGGTCGACACTGTATCTGGTTGACTTCCCTTTTTCAGGAATGACGTAATCAGTAATGCCACCAAAACAACGTCACAGAAGTTTACAGCATCACGCCGCCAACCCCCTTCCCCCAACCCACACTACATTAATGGTCACTACCTAATATTGATCTTCAAAGTACATATTTATTAGGTTCCGATGAATCGCTGGTTTCCTTGTGGTAGCCTTCTTTATAAATTAAAGCAATTAAAAATAGAAACGTGGTTTACATAGATGCGCATTAAGTGCAAGGGATTACTGGGAACATGCAGGTTCTTATCATCTTGTTGCTTTACAAAAATTGCTGATTTTTTATGTTACACTAAAACATATGACAAATGTTTCTTACATATGCGCATGACATATGTTTTAAGTAATTTGGTCTTATTGGTGTATAAGTCAATCCTGTAATTCCCCTATCGAGATGAATGTTGCTGTTATACACAGCATACAACTTGAGGCAGAATTTGTTGAGATTCTGTAAAAATAAGAGCTTTTTTAATTTAGAGCTCTTCCAAGGCTTAAGCAAAACGTTGATTTCTCATGCTCATAAGCATATTGTCAATTTATTCCACCCGTTTTTTGCCGAGTTTTTACAATGCCTGTGTAATAGCAGTCCTTGCTGCCTGTAGTGAGTGATTTCAAGACTTTTTTAACGAATGAACAATAGAAACACATAAAAAACGACATTGTTTATACTCGTCAGATTTAAAGAACTTTAGACCTCGGGACTGGTCTTTTGTGGATTATGGACTGTGGAATGCGAGGCATATTAATGTTGACTTTTACTGATTTCATTGCTTTTAAAAGTAGTCTTTTCAAATGTAACAGAAATAATTCACAGTTTGGGAAGTATTAGATGAGTGTGGATTTGATAGGGAATCAATAAATTTAATATTCAAAGCGAGTAGAGAAAAATTGGTAGCGTCAATCGACATGTCTTTGTGTCTGAAGCCATGAAAAAAAGCTACTTGCAGCCTCTTGTTAATTTAAGTAAGAGTTCTTGAAATATTTTTTTCAGGAACAATTGGTCATGTGGCCCATGGAAAGTCAACAGTGGTTAAGGCATTATCAGGAGTACAGGTGGGTGCTGTACATTTTTAATGAGTTAATTTTCAGAAGAAATAATAAAGCTAATTACAGTGAAAATTATCAGTGAAATACAAGGATTTCCCTTTTTCCAGCCACCTCCTTATTACAGACACTGTTTTTGGCCTGTACAAAAGCTTTTTACTCTGAATTAACCTCCTTAAAGGGACACTCTCACGAGGGTGAATGCGCCAGTTCATTCTTAATGTTTCAAGTTGAAGTGTCATTTTCAAATGGCGTTGACTAGTGGCGGTGGTCACAGTGGAAAACGAATAAACTCAGGACATAAATGGATATTTGAAAAATATTGGGATGGAAAAGGATATTTAAAGGGTCTTTGAAATGAGCCTGGTCCGCGCATGCGAATCCGCGACAGTGCCCCTTTAATACGGCCAGGTTTTGGTGGCCCACGGTGGCCAGATTTACGGGGGTTCCACTGCACCATGTTTGTCCTAATATTAAATGTCAAACAAGCTAAAGGTGTTGGTCTACAATCGAAACATCTTCAGATCTCCCTGGAAAATCTTTTGTAAAATGTTCTGAAACATTTCTACAACATTCAGACAGTATTCAGAGAATTTTCTAAAATCTTCAGAAAAACTTCAGAAAACTGCTGAATAATACATGGCTACCTGAAGATTTGAGATGTTTAGTTGCGCCCACAAAGAGAAGTTCCTTATCTCCACACACCCATATAGTATATCCTGTCTGGCTTGTGTGCGACTTATCCTACTTTACCTTACTGTTTTCTTTAGAAGCTCTGCTGTTAGACTAGCTTGTGGTTCAAATTTTTCTTTGGTTTAAAATTTTTTAAACTAGTTTTATTTTTATTTTCCTTTGTCTCAGATTATGTTAATGAAACTCAGACAAAGGAAAGAAAAAATTAAACTGGTTTGAAAATTTTTAAACCAAAGAAAAATTTGAACCACATCATATATGTTATTTTCTTACTTTCTTGTAGACTGTCAGATTTAAGAATGAACTTGAGCGAAATATCACAATCAAGCTAGGTTACGCTAATGCTAAGGTAAGATGTACCAGTGCACGTGGTTGTAATTTCTTTCTTAAAAACATTTTTATCATTAAAGTGCCAGTTTGATCAAATTTTTAAATTTCATTTTTTCGGAAGGAATAATGTATTTAGTAACTTGTCCAATTGGTTTTTCAATCTGATCAGGGGAAAATGTTTTTTTCCGGCCGCACTTTTAGCATTTGCACGGCCGCCATTAATTTGCATGTTCCCTTGCCCCGAGGCAAATCCCCTTTTTTACCAAAACGATAACGAAAACCTGTATAACCATGTATAATATACCATTTGAAAGGTTTTGATTAGTACAATTCATAACTTATGCCATTTTAAATGGAGGAAGTTATGGCTTTGATAGAAATGGGTTTGACACGTAAAGATTAAAACGTTTAGCAAAGTCGTAGTCTTCATACATTCTAGGTATACCCCCAAAACTATACCTCACTTTGCAGCTCTCAGTGAGTAGAATAACACGAGTTTCAATTCTTAAAGCACATATGCATTAAGTAAAAAACATTGAAATGTTTGGGGGGTGGTCAATCACATCACATAGAGTAGGGGGTATGATTTTATGTGCTCAATGGGTAGATCTTTCCAAGACCATTTTGGTGGCCAAAATTCATTGAAATTGACCAGATATTGAACAAGTTATGTGATTATGTGCCATATGGCACTATCGGGGCTTAACAGTCACTTTCGCTGGCTGTCTTTTGGAACTTCAGGAACATGCAAATTTAATGGCTGCGTGCTGTGCAAATGCAAAAAGTACGGTGGAAAAAAAAAAAAACGTTTTGCTATGATCAGATTGAAAATTGGTTTGGATCCAACTGGCACTTTAAACTAAATCTGGTCATTTTTTTTAATGAATATATGCTGCTACATAATTTAGTTTTTGAACTATCATTAGTATTTTTTGTTATTTTTTGGCCAGTGGGAGAAGGGTATGGTGGAGGGGAAGGGATGGGTGGTTGACTGCTTGCAGGGTAAGAAGGGCAGGGGTGAATCCAGGGGGAGTGAAATGGGTGAATTTTCACCCCCCCCCCCCCCCCCCCCCCCCTTTTCTGAGACCTTTCTTTCTGATGCACTGACCTCAAACACCTCAACCAGGCTTTGGTTCTATTGAATTTACAATTTCACCCCCCATTTCAAAATCCTGGATCCGCCCCTGAAGGGGTTGTTTAGGAATAAAGCATGTGTGAATCCATCTCAACAGTTTGACTCTCATATAATTAAAGGAAGTCACCAAACCTTTTTGGGTCAAAAGTAATGGATTGTTAAGGTGTTTAAATCTAAAATCATTAACATGATATAACAGCATAAAATAACATTAAATACACAATAAGAATGTAGCAGCCAAGCTGATGTGGTTGTCATATCAATTTGGATAAAAGAGAAAAGCATCCCCCCCCCCCCCGACACACACAATTACCAAAAAAATAAGGTTCTTGAAATCCCTTATTAAACTATTTAAAGGGGTAAATATGGCTCATCTTTTTTTCCATAAACAAAAGCTGCATCTTATCTATCAATAAAGGCCAGGGACAGGGGATTTTCCCTGGCTGTCATGTCTTTGAACCTCGGCTACTTGGCTTGGAAAACAAAACAGTGACAACACCAGAAACCAATTCTCCCCGGCTTCTTTCTTCACCTGCACTTATCTAAAACATTAGTGATAGCCCTAATCCCATCACCTTGTTTATTGTCGCTAATAATCACCTTTTGGAATCTCCAACCGTTTCAGTTTCCCTCTCATTTGTCTGGCATAAATTTACAGTATTTTTCTGTGATTTAGATTTACAAGTGTGATGGCAGCTCATGTCCCAGGCCTGGTTGTTACCGCTCGTCTGGTAGTGCCAGAGAAGATGTGTTTCCATGTGACAGGATGGGATGCAATGGAAAGTTTAGACTTGTTAGGTAAGGAGATTCATATAAATGCCAATGTACATACAAAATCCACAGATAAAAAAAGCTTAGACTAATCTGTAGTTGTGATAATGAAAATTAACTATTTAATATGAAATGATCATATACATGTACATGTATACAGGTATGAACTGCGGATAAAAGATTTATACCAGGATGATCATCACAGTGAGTGTAGCAACTTTGTTGGTTACAAAGAAAGCCTGAAGTTGTTAATCTCACCATGGGGATATTTTACTCATAATATCATTATGACTTTCCACCAATCAGGCTTGCAAAGATGTCCATGGTTTAGTTTTCATGTTCTTCGAGTCTTTTATGGAGTGATTTTAATACTTAATCTGTATAAATATAACTTATAGAAGATATTTCTGTAAGAAGTTGAGTAAAATAACTTTAATAAATTGTATTATCATATGACCCGTACGGCCCTGCGTACCTTTTCTTTGCAAAACCATTGATGAAAGTCCCGTATGAGGGCCGTACACATTTGCGCGAGCAGGGCCGGAAAAAGGCGTATGGCCTTACTACAAAAGCGGACGGCCCTCGCGCGTTAAAATTTCAAGTAATTTTGTCTCCAATTTGGTCATATGATAAAATGCTTATTGACTAAGTTAGGTTGGGCCGGATGGGAAAATATTTGGCTCTCGGTCATGGCACACGGACCTCGCTGCGCTCGGTCCATACGCCATGACCTCAAGCCAAATATTTTCCCATCCGGCCCTCCCACTCGTCAATAAGTACATATTATTGTTCATCTCATGATGTAGCCACTTGCGATGTAAATCCCAATGTTTTGTTTGCTTGCTGCCAGTCTTCATCAGGGATGAGGTAAACTGATTACATGTATCGCTGTTAGTATCACGAAGGTCATCTGTGATTGGTGGAACTCAATCCTCATTATTATTGATCTTTATTGTCTGATGAAGGCTAGAAGTAAGCAGTCAAGACATTGCTATTTACATCCTAAGGGACCATATCATAAGACAATGCCAATACGCTTACAGTTATGGACGCTGCTCTTTTACTCATAGGTTAGTATTCTAAGGAAAATTGTGACTTACCATAATGAGTAGTAACCAACTAAAGAAAACTGTGGCTTACCGCAATGAACAGTAACCAACTTTTTCACACAATAGATGACTTTGTTTTCAGGCATGTATCATTTGTGGATTGTCCTGGCCATGACATTCTTATGGCCACAATGTTGAACGGTGCAGCAGTTATGGACGCTGCTCTTTTACTCATAGGTTAGTACTATAAGGAAAGCACAACATTTTGTTTTTAGTAAAAATAAGCTACATGTATCTTCACTTAAAAATGTTTATTTTTCCTGTCTTAGGGAACCTGTTGGGAAATCTAAGTTGACATGTGTTAATGTCACAAAATTAGTTTGCCAATATACAAGTTAAAACAATTATGACATGTTGGAAAAATGTTTTTGGGACATTTCCAGTCGCCATTTAATTTTATTTGCCATCACAAGTTTGCAAACTTTCATATAGAAGGCACCTTTTCAACAACAACAATCATAACTCAATTATCTTGCGAAGGTACCAAGTTCTTTAATTTAACTTTATACTCTTAACCTTGACAGTAGAATTGATATTTAATTGAAGCATTGTTTGAGACAATGATTAATATGAAATGTTGCTCAGGTAAGTACATGTGAGGCCCGGTTCAGATGCCGAACTTTTCATGAGCCGAACTTAATTCGAATTTGGACCGACCCAAATTAACAAAAGAACGCCTGTTGATTCAGACGCCGAACTTAATTAGCCGAACTTAATTGAGTTTGAAGAGAAACAAATCGAAAGGTCAGCGATTTTCAGGCAAGGATGTCAGAACACGCACCAGTTGTTGACAGATTCAAAAGTTAGAACCACACTACATGTTGCGATAATTATTGACTCTGGGACACGTTTTGGTGCATATCTACCTTTAAATAACAAAATTTAGTCTTAATTGAGCATTTGTTCCTTGATGGTCTCGTGGTCACACCGTAGGATTTTGTTGACAGATTCAAAAGTTAGAACCACACTACATGTTGCCATAATTATTGACTCTGGGAGTGAAAGGGATAAACACACTTCATTGACTTATTTAAATGTTATCCATATCTGTGATCATTTTCCCTGATAACGGCGGGCTTTGTATGGGTGTTTCATCATCCCTCTGCATAAATAAGCCCTTACTACATTGGTCTTTTGCTGATGATAATTTTTTGATTAATTTCCTTTCTTCATAGCTGGAAATGAATCCTGTCCTCAGCCACAAACTTCAGAACATCTGGCAGCCATTGAAATAATGAAGCTCAAACATATAATTATACTACAAAACAAGATAGACTTGGTCAAGGAAAGTCAAGCAAAAGAACAGTATGATCAGATTCTCAAGTTTGTCCAAGGTAGAAATAAAAATTCCTTATAAATGCCTCACCTCAATTGTTGCGATTGTTCTGGTGAGCTACATTGTAAGCATTTGGCTTTCTGCCATGTCAATTCCGTTGTATGTGTGATCTATGTGAAATTGTGTTTGGCTTGCATTAGGAGGGGGTCTTAACTCTAAATCCTGTGAACCTGTAGTACTTTCAATGCACTTCACTTCCAATATGGAACCATTCCACATGTTATTTGGCATTCATTTTTTGCAGGCACGATTGCTGAGGGCGCTCCTGTTGTCCCCATCTCAGCTCAGCTCAAGTACAACATTGAGGTTATCTGTGAATTTATTTGCAAGAAAATTCCTGTTCCTGTCAGAGATTTTACTTCCAGTGCTAGACTTATAGGTAGGTATACATGCCTTAAAAGGTGTTAAAATATCAAGATTTAAATTCTCATTTCTAGTCCTATACATTTCCTATAGAAGAAGTGGGGAGAAATTCTCTGGATATCAAGAGAACTCATCTTGTGTGATCATGTCCTTAATTTGATGCTGATCACTCTTAGGGCTTAAAGGGTTAAACCCTACCTCCAATATACATGTTCAAATTATGCACATTTCCAAATTTTCTCCTTGGAAAGTATTTTAAAACAAACAGGACCCACAGAAGTACTGTTCAGCTGCTTTTATTTGTGTGATCAGACATTTCATCCGTAGACTATAATGTTAGATCCATCTCATAATCGCGACAAGTGTTTTCTCTCACACACTTTTTGAAATTCATCTTAAAAATAACATTGTAAAGAAGCAGTGTTGAGAAGGGGAAGGGGCTTCTATGTGAGAGGGTGGTGTGTGAGAGGGTAGGGTGCGAGAGGGCGGGGTGCGAGAGGGTGGGGTGCGAGAGGGTGGGGTGCGAGAGGGTGGGGTGCAAGAGGGTTGGGTGTGAGAGGGTACGGTGTGAGTAAACTAATGGTGGTTTGTTATGTAGTTATCAGATCTTTTGATGTAAACAAGTCAGGGTGTGGAGTGACTGATGTTTATTTGTTGCATTGCCTGGTTATGAAGTGATTGATGTTGTTGTTGTTTGTTTATAGTTATCAGGTCTTTTGATGTAAACAAGCCTGGTTGTGAAGTGGAGGAACTCAAAGGGGGTGTTGCTGGAGGAAGCATTTTATGTGGAGTGCTGAAGGTATTTTAAAAATAACTTGTGATTTTGTATTCAATGTTATTTTTTTAAGTTTAACCCTGGTGGACTTGTCGCAGCATTTTGTTGTCTTTCTTTGATAGTACTAGACAGTTTTAAGCATGCATTACCTAGGCATTTTGTTTTATATTTAATTTAGATTACCTAGCACTTTGTTTGAACCCTGCCTTGCCCTCTGCCACACTCAAGAAAAAGCTTTTATTACTATTGAAAAAAATGTTGTTTTCTATTAAAAATCAATGTTAATAGTTCTTATTTACATATTATATTGTCCCTGTAATGCAAGTATTCATTAAAAAGCAGAGTTCTTTATTTCACTGAAGGGAGTAAATTTTTGCGGAGTATTATTTAGCAAGAGTTTTTTTCTGCGGGGACCTATTTTTGCAGATCATCGAGGGCAATCTGCAAAATCTGCAAAAATTTCAAGCCACATGGTAGGTGGAGTGAGACAATGTGAAAAAACTAAAACAATGGGAAGACATCTGAGCTCCAATAACTCCCCTTTGTGTTGTAGAAACTCATTGCGCTTTGGATATAGCCTGCTAACTAAAAACATGTCTGTTTTCTTTTCACAGGTGAACCAAGAAATTGAAGTCAGACCTGGTATCGTATCAAAGGACAGTGAAGGCAAACTTCAGTGCCGTGCAATTTTTTCGCGCATTGTATCCCTGTTTGCTGAACAGAATGACCTTCAGTTTGCTGCACCTGGAGGTCTCATTGGTACGAACATTTTTGTACTTCCTGTAGGGTCTTTTGCAAGATTTTTAGATAATTCCATTATGCAGAGAGAATGATCTCTTTGCAAAATAACAGTTTCAGGGTTCTCCAGAGAAATTGGAGTAGCTGGCTATAAATTGAAAGTAGGCGGCACCTGGCACTCGAGTGCCCAAAGGGCACGAGTATGTAGGGGGGTCCGGGGGCCCCGGAAAATTTTTGAAAATGAAGACACTGGAGACGCATTCTGGGGCCATTTTGGGTCGGTTCTGATTATATTTAAATTGACTGTGTACTAATACAATTCTCTTTAAACCTGACATGAAACCATCGTTGAAATGAAGTAAAAAAAACCACAAACAGTTGTCAAGACTCCAGTTTTAATAAAACAATAAGCTTAAGTAGATGTCCTTGTAGGCAACTCTTGAATACACGAAGAGGTCATTTTTAGAAATAGTTTGGTAAACAAACCGAACGGCTTACCGATTGAAACTTACATTTATTCTTGTACCTGCCCGCAGACTTCACAGTTAGTTATGCATGGATGCACATTCTTCGATGGGTACTTCCATTTAATAGATGATAATAGATTAATAATAGATAATAGATTTACTAAGTGATTAATGACGTAGTTCATATTGTACAGAAATAAAACATTAAAGGATAGTCTGGGTTTTTGTTTCTGTTCCTACCATTGGATTGAAATTCTGCAACATTTATACTGGTAAAAATTGCACTTCAAAGATGATGCCGGGATAATGTGCACGCTCTCACATTTTCTGCGATGGTACAGCAGTGAAATTATTTGTCTGTAAACAGATCTTTTAAGTGCCAAGCTTGAAGAATGCATTGCAGTGATTCCTCAAAATGATGTTTTGGTGGTTGTGTTTCAAATCGATATCTTAATTCAAGTATTATTCAAATATGAATCTTTAAAATTTCCGTGTACGGCTCTCAAAGCGGCTTGCTCAAAGTACAAACGATTTATAATTGAATTACGAGTAAATTTGCTGCCGTCACGGCTCGGTGCCCACGTGTAGGTGTGAATTTATCACATGATTGTGAAAAAAATTATGGCCCAAAAGAAATCACTTTTGTTTTATCTTATGGCTACGCAGGATTTGTTTTTATAGCCATACAAGTGTTGGGGAGAAAATAGGACGGATTTATCCTTATCTTCCCCCCAAATATTTTCTGACTAGCCAGCGGCCCCAGGACGAGTAGACGGCGATTTTCACCGGTTGCTGGAGCTTCCGGAGAACCCTGAGTTTAAAACAGTTAGTTTACTGCTGCAAAACAGTAGAGTGTCTTTGGATTTAAACAAGTCATTGAAAATGCTATCTTTTGACCAAGCTTTTCTCTCTCTCTCTCTCGTGCTTCATAAATGTCATTGTTTTGTTGGTCTTCACTTTCTTATCTCCCAATTTGCACCCCCTATTTCTCCCAGACTCCCCAACATTACAGACCCTCTGAGATCATTTGCACCTTCATGTACCAAACTCAGTTTTTCACTGAATGTATACTGTTCATCTTAAGGTGTTGGAACAAAGATTGACCCAACATTATGCAGAGCTGACAGGATGGTGGGACAGGTAACTCCAGCTTCACATGATTGTGTTTTTCTTTGTCATTTTCTAGTGCAAATTAAATTTAAGCATGTTACTGCCTAAAGTGTGACCATTCAAATGAAAGCTATAATTGAGCAGTACTTTCCTGTGGTGCTGTTTATTATGCTGTACAAGTTGGTTCTAACTTTTGGGTCTGTAGATGAAATCCTACAGTGTGACCATTCAAATGAAAGTTTATTATGCTCTGCAAGGTGTCCTGGCTCCTAAATTTTGAGTCTTTGGATAAAATCCTACAGTGTGACCATTCAAATGAAAGCTACTGAGCAGTACTTTCCTGTGGTGCTGTTTATTATGCTGTACAAGGTGGTTCTAACTTTTGGGTCTTTGGATAAAATCCTAGAGTGTGACCATTTAAATGAAAGTAACTTATTTCATTTAAGTGTTGTTTGTTTTTGTTGATATCTTGTGGGATAAAATTTGCTTTTTCCATTTTCTTATTTAATTTTGCATGACTTTTTCGTTGTTATGCCAGGTGTTGGGTGCTGTTGGTACACTTCCTGAGATTTACACAGAGTTGGAAATCAGCTACTTCTTGTTGAGGAGACTGCTGGGAGTAAGGACTGAAGGCGACAAGAAAGGAGCCAAGGTATGTAACGCTAAGTATACAAATGGCGACAAATATTTTTTATTCAGTTACACAGTTGCATCTCCCATAAGTGACCTCCTGAAATGCAGAGCTAAGGTGGTCGCATACGAGAGGTCAGTAGCCCCGGGAGGGGGGGGGGGGGGGGGTGTTTGGGGGGTACTCCCATATATGAGCTATATAGGTATGTGCCGCTGTGAAAGGTATGGTTTTCAGGCAGTTTAGTCTGGGAAAGGGTATAGTAATCAGAAATTTTTGGTTTAGAATAGGGTATCATTTTCCGCTAAACTGATCAGTTGTGTGAAGAATTTAGTCTGGACAAGGTTTACTGGCAAATGGCATTTAAAAATCAGTACAGCAGGCAGTACAGCATTTTTACTGGCCCCTGTTAACTAATAACTGTGATAGTGAACGAGTTTCTGGAAAATAGCAAGTCTGGATGATAGGTTTAGGATAGGGTAGGGTTTTTCTGTGTTTAGTCTAGAATGGGGTTGCAAAATGCAGCTAAAATGGTCTAGTATGAATTAAAAGTCTCAAAGTCCCAGCGGCATGCCCCCACCTAAAATTTGCAGAGCAGGTCCCAGGAATCAGATTGAAAGATCCAAGTTCCATCCCTATCAGACCACATGGGGCCCAACTTTGAATCATGTGAACCTGTAGTAATTTCAATGTACAGAAAACTATCAATGCAAAATATTGTATCATGTAGAAGTTTCGATGCAAGGTACACAATCATCCCTCTTAGTCTCATTTTAGGGATTTACAATGCCATGTTTCCACCAATAGCCTAGCGAACCACACACAACCCACAGTTCCTTGATACGCGTTGACGGAGAACTAGTGCTTGAATGCCAATTTACCTTGTCAACTCAGTTGATGAAACAGCACCACCGTTTCTTTAGAAACTATTGTAAAATTCATTAATATATACTAGTGAGTTGTATCTGATATGCTAGTGGTTGTATCTAATTTAGATGTGAATGTGAATTTCACAAGTTGTTTACTACATTCGCGTCCATGTTGTATTGGCACTATACATTCACTCGGCTGCGCCTCGTGATTGTATAGGCCGATACAACACTCCCGCTCATGTAGTAAACATTACTTAAACACCTTTATTCGTTAAGAGTGAAAAAAATACAAAAATATCTACACACGATTTCTATGAATTGTTTTACAGGTACAAAAGTTAACCAAGAATGAAGTGTTGATGGTAAACATTGGTTCTCTATCGACTGGAGGCCGTGTGTTGGCAGTTAAAGCAGATTTAGCAAAGATCGTGCTGACTCAGCCAGTTTGTACAGAGATTGGAGAAAAGATTGCTCTTAGTAGAAGAGTTGAGAAACACTGGAGGTATGCTTTGGTTGTTTTTTTTTTTTTATCAGACGGCCACTGTGACATCGGTCAATGCCTTCCTGTGACAGATAAATTACTGTGACTTAATGCCAATGGACAGCAAGAGAAAGTAATACCAGCACACATGACACACCAGTGTGGTACACAAGTGTAACATAACAGTCTAATAGGCCATTTCCGAGTTGCCTCTATCCTCTCCATCAAAACAAGGCTAGGTGCGAAACCTTTCATATGAAAATGAGTTTTCTTCACATGCAAATAAAACTTATTTGCATGTGAATTTCATTTCATATGAAAGGTTTCGCACCTAGCCTCGCTTTGATAGAGAGGCTAAAGGCAACTCGGAAATAGCCTATTGGAACTCCTTCAGTTGCTGCATAACTTTAAAGGCCCAACTTCACCCAAAATACCGTGCGCGCCTTGATCACTTTCTGTGCTGAATTTCTTGTAACACGAAATTCACGCTTGAATGCGTGCAACTAATCAGATCACGCGTATGAACAGTGGAGCATTTCAAAACAAAAACAAACCACCGCAACGTCTTTTGGGTGAAGGTGGGCCTTTAAGTTCTTTCTCTGCAGTTCATACGAATTCATTTTCATATACACATGATCGTACTCATCATTTCACAGGTGTCTTCGAAACTCGCCAAATCTCTGATTATGGTTTATTCTTTTTTTCGAAAATTCCTTTAGTATCTTCCTCTTGGTTTTCTATAAGCATTTTGTGTCTGACAAAGGTATTTAGTTTTAATTTTGGGCAGTGTTGACCCAAAAACGTCCGCCCTGGAATGTGATGACGATAAAGAGACGGGCGGTCAGATAAGTTTGCAATTCTGCGCACTTCTTGGTGATTGTCTCTAAACTTCTGATTCCATGGCTCATTTATTTTTTAGTTTTCAAGCTTATCATTATGTGTTTTATTTATAAAAACTTTTTTAATAAGATTTTCAACTCTCGCTGAGTACAAACTGGTTACAACTCTGAAAGATTTCCTTTCTTTAACTTGCAGGTTAATTGGATGGGGACAGATTAGGCGTGGAGTAACTATTAAACCCGAGTCATAAAAAAATCAAATCACTAGATGTTATTCTACAGTTTCAAGATTCCAGCTATAACGCTGTTACACAGCAGTATATCATTCTCAAGGCGAAGTTCCAGTTTTACCGGATTTTCAGGAATGCCTGACAAAACACGTGACTTGTTGGTGAACGGCATTTTTATTTTCTGGATACGTTCAACTACTGCCTTGCGAACACTTCTCTGTAGCCCCGTTTTTTTCAGGATTTGAAGTCCCGCAGAATAAGATTTACTAAAAATAACTCCCACTCTGTTTCGAACATAGCCTACTAGCAAACTCTCTTGGAGTGATGAAGTGACGGGGGAGAAAAAACAAGAACTTGCTTGCAGGCTATTTCGGACACCAAATGTTTTCCATATAGCGGGCGTTAACCGTATATTGTTCTGTCTGTCTTGCAGGGATAAGAAAGGCTACAGGGGCGGATCCACGAGTCTATAAATTTTTCATTGCTGCGATTCAAAAGAAAACTGTTAAAACGGCTAGCCACCCATACCCCCCCCCCCCCCCCCTGTATCCGCCCCTGAGCTAAGACCCAGCTTAGAGGCAGTTCGCAGCTCTTACAAGGTCTTCTCTAATTTGCTGAGAAAACAATAAAACACACAACAATGGACCCTAGCCCTGAAAACAATAGAGCTGCGTGATACCCAGGTCCAATGAAATTAGAGGTTGTAAAGAGCTGCGTGGTATCTGCGTTTTTTCGCTCCCTAACAATCTCCTTTGAAAAAATACCTGATGAACATGCGTGGAAATTCATACTTATGACGTAACACTACCAAGGTCGAAGCACCGCTTCTGAATGAATGGGACAATAAGCATTACATAATAAGTGTAGAATTCAGCCCTGACCCTCGTACTAATTAGCGTGTTCCAGGCGTTAATATTGGGAGCTAAATAAACCACGACGACGACGGCAGCGAGAACGGCACAAAGCAATAGGTTTAGTGAGCGAAAACAATGCCTCTGCACGTGCGTTTTACATTTTGGTACATTTCTTTGCCGTTCCCTGCAAAACAACAACGTCAAATGATCAAATCATAGGCTTTGTGGAGAACGTGAACACACGACGGTTAATTTTCTTTTCTCCATTTGCACCAGAAAGCCATCCCTTCAAATTCAGCTCCTGGACAATCCAGTCACGTTAGACAAACTAAACAAATTGGAACAACTGCAAAGTAGTTTAAAATAGCGCGAATCCTTCTATTCAATTGACGTTTTGTTTGGCGTTGCCGTCGTCGTTGCTTAAGCTCCCTATAGGGCGATCTTTGCTGACGTCATTGTTTACATTTTGTCTCATTAGCATACGAATTTTATTTACGTACAGAAGACATTGTGCTAAATACGAATAGGCGATTTGCACGATGGCGTCATTTGACTACAACTACCAGAATTCATTTCGTTTTTCCTTTCTTATTTAAATTCTGTAATCCCAGTGAGGTTTAAATAACAATAGCCCTAATTTGCACTACAAAACAAAAAACTGAAGGATTCTGGTAGTTGTAGTCTTATGACGTCATCGTGCAAATGGCCCATTGACTTCAACAGTTGAAAGAGCTTGTTAAATTTAGTAATCTACCTAATTTTTAGCTCTTTGCATGTAATATTTAAGAAAATATAAGCTATCCAAAACTGCAAAATTGCTGGGTGACAAAAGCGCAAATGAGCCCATACAGTCTTTGTAAAATTTAGAGTTTTGAAAACAGCATTGCACAAAGAGTACCTGGTATATCGGGTTCAAATTTCCAGAGAAGCTAATTGTACTATGCCCTTTCGGTATGTTGTAGCTCGATTAGAAAATGATCCACACATGCTAATGAGGCAAAAAGTGTAAACAAAGATCGCCCTATTGTGGGGCCGCGGAGCAGCTAATAACCAGCACCAATCCCCCTCTGTCAGCACTCGCAATATTTTTTTTCCTTCTCTCCCCACTATCTGAAGGTTGTGCCTAAATCATACCGTCCAGACGGATGTCGGACACCTTATTGAGACATATAACGAAATGTTGACATTTTACATTTTTAAGTGTAAAAAAGAAAATCTAAAATCCCCACTCAGGATTGGACCTGTGACCTCAGCTAGGCTTGGGCTTACATAACCTACCGTACCACTGTACCACTGTACCACCTAGCTTCTCGGGTGGCTTAGTCCTAAATTTAACTATATAAACTGCTACCCTAACTTCACTGAAAGCTAACCAGTTACTCCGTTATGTAAGTCTCAATGGCCGTGTTTTCACGAGCGATTTTTCAAGTCGCTGAGCGAGTGACAGTGGGAAATCTCGTAAAAACAGTTGCTTGTCCAACTCGCTTAAAGTTAAGCGAGTCGGCGAACTACAATAGAATTCTCATTAAATTTAAGCCACCAAACCAGGTCGCTTAAGCTTGTCTGCAATTAATTTCGGCCAATCACATTTCGCCAGCGTTCAAACAACAAAGAAGGGCATTGTATTGTCGTTCTTTTGTGTACTAATTTTCTATTGTTTTAACAAAAGAAAATATATCGCGCATGGTATAAGAAAAATGAATAAAGTTCTGTCCGTGAAAACGCATAAATTTTTTAAGCTGCTTAACGCGGTCAGTAAACAAATCACCTACAGGAATGTTAAGCGAGAAAAACCGCCTCGTGAAAACACAGCCAATAAGGTGTCCGATGTCCTTCTGGACGGTATGATTTGGGCTTGACCCTATCTAAACGCCAGGAAAAGGCTACATACTAATGCACATGAGCGTCTGTTCTCTTAGTCCTGAAAAGGGAACACAGCGCCGGCTTGGTGTGAGACCATTTGGCTAGCTACTGGCAATGTACTAATGGTTCTGTGTTAAGTTCCAACTTTATCCCAAAGATTGAACATACAATATAATAAACGCGTATTTATGTCACAAACATAACATTTGTCACAAATGTAATTTTACACACTTGGCTACCTGTTGGACAGGTCTATGCGATTAGAAATCGCTAGATCCCAGTCTCCCGAACTTTTACAGTGTCTCTTTCTTCGGTGCTGTGACTTTCAAACTGTTTCAAATGTCGACACTTAGAATTTTATTTTCAATAAATTTTTAAGTGTAAAAAAGAAAATCTAAAATCCCCACTCAGGATTGAACCTGTGACCTCAGCTAGGCTTAAGCTTACATAGCCTACCGTACCAGAGTACCACCTAGCTTCTCGGGTTGTTTAGGACTAAATTTAACTATATAAACTGCTAACCCTAACCTCAACTGAAAGCTAACCAGTTACTCCGTTATATAAGTCTCAATAAGGCGTCCGAGGCGGTGTTGGTGGATGTAATCTCATGCCAACCATTTTATACTCCCTTATGCGCGCATGCAAACCGGGTCACGGCGATCAGCGAAAATCGCGAGATGTGCTCGTTTACAACGATGGCGATTTTCGCCAGCGATCAAAATCGCCGCTATCGGACATTAAAATAGGCGAAATTCCCGCGATCAATTTAGTCGCGACGAGCAAAATTATGTATAAAATCGCTTAGTGTGGCTTTATGTGTGCGTGCAATACAGAGAGGGCAGAGCAAGGCCTGTTTCAGAATAGCCTGCGCAACTGTTGGCGCGAGCGATGTTGAATTCGCGAGCGGCTGGGAGAAAGACCTCTCCTCCTCTCCATTCTCCTCACGGCTTCGCTGCTCGCAAATTTAGCATCGCGCGCGCCAACGAAATCGCCAGCTTCGCAGGCGAGTTACAGAAGGGCCGCCATGCTTATTAAATTTGCCCGACTTTCTAATATGGTGCTTATTTGAGGGCGGCGCTTTTTCGAGCTCATGTGGTAGTTCATTGGACACTGATAGATGTCATAGTAACATACATTATTCTTAAAAATTATATAGCGGCCGGTTTATTGTTCTTTTTCACTTTATAAACTTAAGTAAAATGCAAGGATTTCTTCCGCTGCGGAAAAATCATACCTTAATGCCAATCATAATCGTAATCATAATTAATCATACCTTAAGGCCCGTTTACACATGCGATTTTTGATGCAATTTCTGTTGCGCTCTTCAATACAACTTTTGTCGCAAGTGTAACCTAGCGGCAATTACCTGTGCGATTCGGGTGCGATATTTGCTGCGATTTCCCAAAAATCGCCGCCAAGTTAAATCAGGTTTCGAACATGTTCGAAACCTCTGCAACATCGTGCGACAAATCACGCCCAAATCGCACTGAAATCGCCGCCCGTTTACACATGCGATTTGAAAATGCAACTTGCGCGCGACAAAAATTTCATCGACAAGTGCGACAAACATTCCATAAAAAATCGCCTGTGTAAACAAACCTTAACACATGTGAAGAGATCAATTTTATCCTCACTGTGAAGAGTGAATATATAAAAATCTTCACGTTACCATGTTTGCCCTCGGACAGTATTCGAAAATCTTCGAAAACTTGCTTAAACTTAAGGCGGGGCTCTACCTGAATTTTAATGAAATTTTAAGAGGTTTTAAGAAGGGATAGGAGAAAGAAAATGATTTTTGGAACACCAACAGACAGTTGATACCCACGTAAGAGCACCCCAGGTTGCTAGTGGACTAACTTGGTGTCCGTCTATTAATTATTAACTACAAATTCTAATTTTAAAACTTCACCAAATCTTCAATATTTCTTATTTCTCTAAATTTTACCAATCCTTTGAGAAAATCTATTTCCTCCTCCAAATACCCCAAATCACCCAAAAATTTACAAAACATCCCACAACATAGATTCATGTAATGAGCGAAGGGTTTTTGGATTGCTTGAAACGTGAACGAGATATTTCCATTAAAGCCATGTTAAGTGGCGGAAACATGGCATTCAGGTAGATTCCGCGTTTAAACTCATAATTAGAGTCGTTTATATAATAAACATAATTGTCCATGGCTGCCAGGAGATATGAAATTTCCGGTTGTGTAGCAGTTTTGGCTGCTTCTGTTTTTAGAGCTAGAAGCCATTGTTTCTGTTGTATTGTTCTCTCGAAGGGTATCGAACCAATGGTGAGAGACTTTAAGCCTGGTTTCCACATGATCGCTGCGATCGCTGCGATCGCTACGATCGCCGGAAAACAAGACCCTTGGAAACCACTCTGTTCGGTGATCGCAGTGGGCTGGGCTAGAAACAATTCTATCTAAGCGATCGTAACGATCGGTGCACAGCGATCTTAACGATCATATGGAAATCACTTTCATCAGCATTGCAGTATCGCTTTATGTATCCCAGACTCCTCCTGTGTTTTTCCGCGGTCGATCCTGCTAGCGATCATATCATATGGAAACTAACACGATCGCCGCTATGATCGCCGGTCTCGTTTTTCGGCGATTGTAGCGATCATATGGAAACCAGGCTTTATGACAGTTAAGAGAGCTGCTACATCAACAGAAATTCCTCTTCTCGTGTTCAATGCGCTCAATCGTGAGATTCGAAGGGAAATTTCAATTTCGTAATTCTCATGACCTGTATCCTATTAACTCCTGCAATCTCAACCATTCAAGCGAATAGTGAATTGAATTAGCAATTATTTGATACACAGTACATAGAACAACAGCTACAGAAGTATGTAAACGGAACAGGTTAATTTTGGGAGATAGCACTCACAAACTTCAAAAGGCCCACATCGCTAAAATTTTGCAGTGCATCCTCCCCCGAGCTTCGCGAGGTTCTGCGAGACACGTATTTCTAGTAGAGTAAAAATTATTTTTGCACATGTTAACAACGCCAAGAAGGCTGATAAAAGTATAACAAATCGGCTGCATTTTTTAATAAGATAAACACGATAGAGTACAAGCAGCCACTCCCCCTATATCAGTATTCCCGAGAGAAAAGATAGATCATACATGGATTACAACAAACGTAACACATGCAACCAATCAACGGCTCGTTCTAAACTAAGGTCATATCGCATACCTGCTTAGCCTGTGTACAGCAGGCCAATACCTGCTTTTATTGACGCCCGTATTCACACCAAGGAATATTTATTTACATGCAGTATCTTTCTACAAAGAGGTCAAAAGTCGAACAGATTGACAAACATAAATTCAAAGTAGCTCTTGGAGGAATCGAAGGTATCTTGTATCTTAGCCGCTTTCCTCGCTGCAACCTGTTTGTGCGGCCTCGCGAGTAAAGCGACTTTTAATTAGTCTGAATATAAAGGGAGATTTCCCCGACAGTAATGAAACATTCGACTCCAAAACAGATCGAAACCACAGAAATAGCATTTAGTTTATAGCGTGCGCATTTTGCATTTTGGTTTGAAATAAAGGTAGTTTAACCAATTAAACGCTTCAATTCACTCAGAGGCAAAGCAGAGCTTGCGCAATACGCACTCGTCTAGATTCACTTAAAAAAACCCCGAGTATTATGTTATTTCACGTCGGTCAACAAACAAATTCAATAGGTTCAGTTCAGCTATGTCATACTCGTATTATTTTTGCCGTTTCCTTATTTCCTCGAAAAAAATGCACTTTGGAATCACGCAATCGTGTTGTTTTTCCACACATTTGCGTGCTTCTGTTTTAATATATTCAATCGTTCGAGTTTGATTGAAGGGTTCACAAGAGCTTGCCAGTCAAGATCAGAAAATAGAAAGCAAAAAGAAAACCTGTTTTGTTTCCTCCAGCCAATCATCTTCAAGAATTCAAAGGAAATATTGCATTTGTATGCGTGGTTGAAGATGAAAGGGCGGCGGATAAAAAAGCATGACACGAAGCGGAAATTTGACACGTCACCACGCAAGCGCATCAAGTGTTTTTAGCATGCTTGTTTCCATATAAGGCCATGATACTCCCACGTAACCCACGTTATGTAAACATTTCATAATTCCAGTTGTGTACCCATCTGTCTATCACGTGCACATCACGTGAAAATCAAAGGTCGACCGAAAGCCAACCATTCGTTCATAGCCGTGAATATTTTATTTTTACATGGAGTAATTTAAAACCAGTAAGTGTCGCAGGAAATTCGGCTTCACATTAATACGGCAGAGAATATGAAAAGGAAAAGAAAAAGGACCGATTTATTTTGATGTTTTTAGTTCTTTCCTGAAAATAAAAACAACTGATCCGATACTGTAAATCTGGTAAATGATGCGCTTTGTTCAGTCTCAATTTCCCCAATAGAAGCCGCCGTACTTTCGTTTCGTTCTTGATTAGAACTTTACATCTGTTTATCTTACCGATAGCCAATGAATGATCGTTTCTCTGGATAACTCTACGTAAAACAACTTGATTGGACGCGTTCATAGTAATTTCACTCTGTGACTTTTTTCCTTATTACTTGGTGATATAAAGCACTGCAAGGTAGCTTTTATGTTACTTATTGAGTTGCACAATTGTTAGTATGTCTGACGAGCTGGGTTTTTTTTACGTAAAATTTAAATCATTACGACAAGCGACGACATTGGGAAAATTTGGATTGAAATTGAATTTCTGTGATTAAATTTACTTGGTTCAAAAACCTGTTCTGAAAACCGCATTCAAACATGCATGAGCGCGCATTGCTGCGCGGCAGCTAAGGTGTGGTTGACACTTGATTCTGATTGGCTGATATTATTAGACTGTCACGTCAATCATCTCAAACTAAACAGCTGATTGGCTAGGTTTGACATTTTGCCTTATATGTCAATCTTTCTCCAACCCACCCCTTTCAAATTTCGTGGCGAAAATCGCATACGACCGCGGTCAGTCTTGCGGGCCCTCAGTCAACTGTCGGTGAAGGGGGAGTGTGGGTTTTCAAAACAATATGGCGACAACCCTACTTTCATCCGATTCTGCGGATGTGGGAGTGCGGCTCAGCACTGTAAGTGCACTGTTTATATTATTAATCTTAACTGCACCAGAATTTTAAGAAACTAATTGATCTTTTCAGCTCAGTCCGAAGTATTTGCACACGAATTCGACAAGCCACACTTGGCCGTTCAGCGCTATCGCCGAACTCATCGGTAAGTTCGCCGCAATTCAGCGTCTTCGGTGGATTTATTCCGTCCGGTTTTCTTGTCAGCTTTCTCAAATTTGTCTCTGACCTTGTTCTTTAGACAATGCGTACGATCCAGACGTAAATGCAAGTCAGTTATGGATAGATGTAAAAAAATATAACAAGCACAACTACTGTTTGGTGTTCACTGACAACGGAGCCGGCATGGGTCCCGAAAAACTGCATAAAATGCTCAGGTACGATTTTCCCCCTGGCGTCTCTCAATTTAATAGTTATTCTTTCATTCTTACACCTTTAAATACTCACACATGTGCCTCTTTTAAATTTTTGCAGCTTCGGATTTTGCGACAAGGTAAGAAATTTTGCACGATTTCCACGTTGCGTTACCTTGCAATTGTTCATTCATAATTTCATGTGTTTACAGTTCGACATGTGCAGAGTGCGCGGATCGCTATCCTTGTCTTATTTTATTATATTTCCATGTCTAGGTGGCTAAAAAGGGACAACATATGCCTGTTGGACACTATGGGAATGGTTTTAAGTCGGGATCGATGCGGCTAGGAAGGGATGCGATTGTCTTCACCAAAAACGGCGACACGAAAAGCGTCGGGTTTCTATCGCAAACTTACTTGGAAGCCATTAAAGCGGAAACAATTCTTGTACCGATGGTTACTTGGGATTCAGACGGAAATATCCTTTATAAATGGTGATATATTTAAACGCGAATGCCGCACTTAAAGCCGTGATTGAAGATTCAATTTGTTGTTTACTTCCGCCATGTTGGTGTTCTCGCGCCAAACTCGAATTTGGCGCCCTAGATCAACGTACGATAACAGCACGGAAGAGATTATTTTGGTAGTTTATATTAGATAGCTTGTAAGTTATATCATATTTATAAACTTGTTTAGAGTAATTTTGTGGTATTTTAGCCATGAGACAAAATCTTGAGTTTTTTTAGTATTTGATCCAAACAATTGAGCAAAAAGAAACTACTTGCAGAGGGAATAAAATATATTAAATTCTCAAGAATGTCCCTTATTCCACGGTTTAAAAAACATCACTCTGATATTAAAATTTCTATTTGCTATTTGCTTTACGTCATGTAGTTATTTATACAAATCCATTATTTTAATACACTGATTGTCATTTTGGGATATTTAAAGTTTGCATTGATGCCTGCAACTGTTTGTGTTGCTTGTAAATACAAGTAAATTCCGACTTTAAGGATACTTTTCTAGATTCTGATTGGTCCTGAAGATAACAATCCATGCGTTTGCAGTTTGTAATGCATCAGTAATCATGGTTGAATGTGATCTTTAATTTAAAATTTAATGTGGCCGTATTCTCCAGCAGGCGAGAACAGTTTGAGCACTTGTTATTGGAAAAATATGCAAATTTATACTTGTTGACATTGCATAGAACTGATTTTCAATCAATCACAATTTTAAATTTACCGTTATACTGCGCATATCTTTCATTTTGCATGGTTAAAAAGGTTCTCTTTCTTTTTAAAGTTCACTCAGGCATTGGCAATCAAATGTAGGGTGCTTGCTTGACCCGTTTAATGTCCTGTTATGTTGTGCAAACTTCTTCAATTTGTTGTGTTTATATATTCTATTGATTTCAACAAGCTACAATTCTTAACAGATCTTAAAAATTGCCCCCAAGTCGGATAAGGAGAAGGCATTACAAGACATTCTCACGCACTCAATTTTTAAATACAAAGAGGAGCTGTTAGCAGAGTTTGCAGGGATTCAGAATCCCAGTGGTACTCGAATTATCATCTTCAATGTTCGGACGACCCCTGATGGCAAACCAGAGTTTGACTTCAGTGTACCTTATGACATAAGAATTCCAGAGGATACTGACTTAGCCATCAGCAAGCTGAAAAAACAGGAGAGACAGAACCACATCCCAGAGTCTGATTACTCTTTACGGGTAAGAAATTCGTCAAATAAGCAAGAGTAACAATTTTTTTTTTACCCATTCACAAAAAATTGTGTTAAAACCAAGATTGCAATTAAGAAGCACTGAAGCAGAATTTTGAAATCTAAAACCTGTTTAACTGCTGGTCAATCTCTCCCTTTAATTTGGGCAATTTTGTGTTTCCCTGATGGTTCAATTTATTAGAATTTAATAACTGAGAAAACAGTGTTTGTGGCTCTCTAACAATTACCATGCATTGTGCAGTTCCAGAAAATATCCATACTCCCCCCACGGAAGGTTTTTTGTTTGGCACCCCCGTCCCTTCAGGAAATTCCAGTTTAGCTTCATACTTTGCTTCTGAAATATTGGCTTTTAAGACCCCCCCTCCCCTAGGAATTTCCAATGACCTTCCATGGGGTTGGTATGGATTTTTTCTGGAACTACGCATTTTGTGGGGGAATCAGTAGTGATGTTGTGAAACCTTTGCTGATTGGAAAAGTTTTTATTGATTTCTTTTGAAAACTATACCTTGTACTCTTGATACTGGCTAACATTAATCAATAAATAAATTGATAATATAGATTACTAATGTTTATTGTTTGTTTCTAGGCATATTGTGCAATTTTGTACCTGCGACCAAGAATGCAGATTTTGTTGAGGGGTAAAAAGGTGCGCACAACAGTAATAACAAAGAGTTTAAGTAAAACCGAAGTGGACAATTATCGTCCGTCAGCTGCAGTACGCGAGGCTAACACAAGTACACTGGGAACTGTATCCTTTATCAATTTTTTACCAGTTAACTTTTAGTTCCACCATTGCTGTTTCCATAGAAAAGAAACTTTGCTCAATACTGTCTGGCCTCACCCAGGTTATAAATGTGTACCGACAAACATATGGCTGATGTAGACCCTGAGCAGGACTGCGACAAAGTAGCATTCTATCCAGGGCGAGTGACATTACTGGCTTCTTAATTATTTTGTGTAACTTTATGTTACCTTTTTTACCACTTCGTGTTTAAAAAATTGGAGCTTAAAGGCCCACTTCACCCAAAAGACTTTGCAGTCGTTTGTTTTTGTTTTGAAATGCACCATTGTTCGTACTCGTGATCTGATTGGTTGCACACATTCAATTGTGAATTTCGTGTTACACAAAATTCAGCACAGAAAGAGATCACGGCGTGTACAGCATTTTGGGTGAAGGCGGGCTTTTAAATGTCAACACCTACATGTAGGAGCTTTTTTTAATTTATTAGGTTTGATGGACTGGATTACCATAATTATTTTGAGACATGTACCATCTAGATGTTATATAATTATATTAATAATATTATTATTGGTTAAAAGCCTACTCTCATCTGGGTGCCATCCCAAAAAAGCACCCTTGTGAATGTTGCAGTTGTACAGTGATCATATTTTTCTGCTTGATAAAGTTCTATGCACATTTTTAGTTCCTGAAAATATCCATTCCCTCCCCATCGATGGTGTTTTGGGTTAAGCCCTAACAATCCCCCCCCCCCCACCCCTCTGGAAATTCCAGTTTAGTTTCATACATACATTTTCCGATAAAATGTTTTGCTGTTCAGACCCCAAATTTCCAGCATTTTTCATGATTATAACACTTTTTGCAATACTTGCAGTTTTTCAGTAGAATGAAGTTATTTTCTTAACAAGTGTTAAAATATGGTAGGTAAACAAGCCAGTGAAAATAACATTTGGGTTCAGTCAGAATAAAAATCATTATGGTATTATGATGTACCACAGGAACCGGCTTGTTAAACCTTATGTCCGTGTGGGTTACCAGTTACGGGTAAGCAAAGCACACACATGTACCAGTATTTAATGTTATTGTAATTTAATCACAATGACCTATTTTGCAACAAGAGGGAGTAGAATGACATGCTTGACAGTTACAATAGATATTAAAATTAAAGTATGACTTTTTATAAAAAAGCTACTCTGTTTTCCCTCGTCCTTTCTTGAAATATTACTTGTTTTTATAATAATTGAAGGGCCGACAGCATAACCAGCCTATGTGGAATTTAAGACCTTTTTTATTTTTTCTCGCTCAGATTTGCCTCATTTTATCGTACGATGAATAAGATCATAAACCCTTGTCAAATTTGCACTAACCCTAAGGAATTTGACTAATTTCACTGGAAAAAAGCGGACAGTACTAAACCACGAAACACCGAAACGAAACACCGAAACAGCGAAACACCGAAACGAAACAGCGAAACACCGAAACGAAACAGCGAAACAGCTATTTTTTTCTTCCGGTTTTCCTGAAACAGTGTTTTTTCAAGTGATTGAAATTATTTGAAGTATATAAATTATTCGTATTTAATTTTCGCAACCGAGTGCTTCAGACTTTTGGAAGCGAGTTTTCACATTTCGCCAGCGAGTTTATTATTCCCGCTTAGGGAGTTTTTCTGAATTCTCGCTAAAATTCATGCTATCGGTCCTATCGAGTTTTTAAATTTCTTACTGTTTTCTTTTTAATTCTCAACAAGAAGCTTTTTTAATTGTCGCTTGGGAGTTTTCAAATTCGTGAAATCTCTCCTCGGGTTCCCCTCGCTTGGGCATCTGGAAAATGAGTTGTAGCGTTACACGCGGCCGACCGCGAGCCCGAGTCAACCTCGAGTCACGAGCAAATGTTGGATGTTTTTCCATTTTTGAGTTTCATGGCCACAGAAAAGCAACTAACGGTCTGTAGGAATTTGACATGAATATTCTACTTTCCTAATGAGTCTTATGGCCCTGATGTAATAATTGTCCGCTTCGTGACCATCAATGATACACGATCGTTGATAGTGTACGCTTTGGTTGCCGATGAACAGGTCCTCGGTTAAAAGAGTCGGTGTAAACTTAACGCAAAAACTGTTCTGTTGGATTCGATGCTTTTTTCAAGCAAATTTCAGGCAACAAAAAGCACATACATTCATCGCGCCTCGCGGTTTCATCGAACATGTGTAAATAAACCTTGAAAGTCTCGAAATTTGATCCGCTTTTACACATATCGACATTAGAATTTCCGGGTTAGAATTCTAGATAAAGCGATGTAAAGTACATTTTTATCGCAGCCGGCGAAACTAAGTTTTATTTCTACTGTTGGGCCTTTTTCGTTTTACCTAAATTCAAGAGTCATTTGTTAAAGCGAAAAGAAAAGCTTTATTGCGTTCGACGTTGGGTGAACGCAACCTAAACTCAACATGCGAGAGGCCTGGGCACGAACATTTAGGGAAGAGAAACTCGATTTTGTGGGTGGGTCAAGTACCGGAAATGCGTCATAGCCTCTTCCGGCAAGGTGCACGCGCACGTTTTTCTCCTAACGCGTACGTCATAGACTCATCCAGCAAGTTGCGCGCGCACATTGGTTTGCTATTTTTTCTCACCTCTGCTCTATTCGGTAAGTTTAATCTCTATCATTTTTGCAAGTAACTGCAGTGTTTTTACAACGAAGCTTGATCGGAAACATGTTTACTGCTTCTGAAAGGTACAGAAAGTCCTCTATTCCAGCTACAAAGAAGCGAATATGGCGCCTATTATCGTTCTGTGAGATGCCATCGATGAGAGAGAAGTCGGTAGAAAACAAACTAATACTAATTGATCATATGAGTCATTGTACTCTGACCTATTGCGGTCACAAATACAAATACAATTAGCGGTTCCATATTGGAAGTGAAGTGCTGGCACATTTGGAAGTTTTAGTTTCGGCCTCGTGTAGTGATTATTAAGTTTTGCCGTTAAAACTTGGTTGTTGTGGAATTAGTGATGTTAGGGCTACGTCATGGATGTAAATTTTGGAATACCTATTCGTGAAATTCAGGAAGAATTACTTAGTGATGTATGCTTGACATCATGAATGAATATTACAAGTAAAAAAGAACGAAATGTTACTCAAACAAGTCTCAAACACTTCTTACCCATAACAAACATTCGAACGCACTTAATAATCCCTGATTACTGCTAGTAGTACTGTTTAAAGGGGCTATGTCGCGAGATATGTCACGCAGGCAAAAACGTCGGGCTGATATCAAACAAATTCACGCTACCACCGTGGAATCGGGCAAAAACTTTCAATTCTGCCGTGCTGTGTCCTCCGAAAGGTCTCAGACTTTTCCCACATATAAATAGTATATTTGTCTTGATTTCATTTCGGTTATTTCCCCGATTCCGCAAATTAATCATACGCCTCGGTACATGTCAGTATCTCAATGTCTAGAAGTTACATTCAGCTTATAATAATCAGTTGAGCTTGGACAAAAGGTTCTTCACCGGTACTGATTGCTGTGGAATCAACCCAAAAGTTGTCTTATTTTTCTCTCTTTTACGGAAGTAGTGTTCTTTCAATGCTCAAAAGGAATTTATAATAACAAGCGCAAGCGATCTCAAGGTCAAGCTAGGTCACGTACGCAAAGAGTTCTAGCTGCCGTGATATGTTTTGAATGAAGTCAATGAATTTTCATTGCTCTCTCTCTCTCTCTCAAGCGAATAAAAAAACACATAAAATATTAGGTTTGTCTGTGGTAATAACAAATTTTATTATATGGCTACCATAGTACGCGCGCTCTGATTGGCTGCTGAGCGGGCAAGATTTTCTTGTAATGACCGGGCATTATGGAAATTTTTCTTTTAAGTTGTAAGTAAAAGCTAGGAGCGCGAGGGCGAAAACAACAAAAAAATACCGACAAAATATTACTATATTTTGAATAATTGAAAGAAAAATACTAGCATAACGATACTTCTTTAGTATGAGCGACGAAGAGAGCCACAGCGAGAGCGAGTTTTATTATCCTGAGAGGAGGAAGAACAGGCCAAAACTGAGCAAAACATCATGATCAAAGTTACCACTCACGGAGACGAAAATTTCAATAACAATCAAGAGGAATTACAAACGTTTGTTCAAGAACAGAAAAGTGAAAAGGCTGAAAAAAGTCAAGTGATATGAATAATTTACCGTTTTCTTGGCGAGATAAACAAGAAAAATGTTCCGATTTTGGACTTACCACCGGCCCGGTCCGGTCCGGTCGGAAGAACTTCACCACCTCCTTGGATGACCTCGTTCCTCGCGGTTTAGCCGCTCGTTCGCTCGCGCGCTCGCACACTCGACTATACTGAATAACTGAAAGAAAAATAAGAGACTGCTTGCAGCTAAGCCTCTTTGGCAATCACTAAGTTATTGCTAGATAAACCGAAGTGCACTGCTAGTCTGTTTAAAATGTCGATGAAGCCATTTTGCGAACAATAAGTGCGAGGTTTGTCACATGCGCTCGGTCGATGATGACAATGTAGCCAGAGCAAGTGACTCACCCACCCCCTGTCGGTTCCTGTCCTCGTTAAATGTTTCCCCCACTAGACCTCCGTTGGGTGCAAAAATGTCGTCACCGACAATATGCCGATTGGACGCGATTAAAGGCCAAACGCTATTTCACAATACCCCATTGAAAAAGTCGGCTATTGAAATATAAAACAAAAGAAACAAAGGCAGCATTGTTTTAAAAAATTCAAACCATAACAATAGGCAAAGTTTGATATGTTAAAGACGTACGGAAAATCAATGGCGAGGAATACGAGCCAAGTACTTTGACGGAACTGCAGAGAAGTATCCAGAGGTTTCTGTCGGATGCCAGGTCCAAGATGAACATTCTGAAGGACGATGATCTGAGTTTGCCTTTTCACTAAAAGTGCTGGAAGCCAAGCGTAAAAACGAATTCGCTCGCTGTGAATAATACAAGCATTCCAGCAGTTTTAAATGGTGTTTTTCCTGGAACGAATATCAGCAGTATCTCTGGATGCCAGTTTCAGGTCTTCATTGGCCCAGTGAAGGTGATCCAACAAGGGAAAAAGCGACGACGAAGATTATTAAGTTATCGCAAATGTCACTGAAATCACTGCAAGTTCTTCCTACATGTTCAAAATTCAATCACAAACTAGGCCCATCTTTGCCTTAGCTTTTAAACTTTTTAAAGGTCAAACACTTTTAAACACAGGTCAGTGTGTTTTGTGAAATTAAAGTGGTTGAATTTGCCCTACATCTTGACGTAGTAAAGACAAAAATTGTCTCATTGTCAAAGAAACCGTTTCTCGTGGTTTCAATAGATCATTTCCGAGTTGCCTTTAGCCTTTCCATCAAAGCGAGGCTAGGTGCGAAACCTTTCATATGAAAATGATTTTTCATTCACATGCAAATAAGTTTTATTTGCATGTGAATGAAAACTCATTTTCATATGAAAGGTTTCGCACCTAGCCTCGCTTTGATAGAGAGGCTAAAGGCAACTCGGAAATGGCCTATCGCATCGCCAGGTTCGTTTTGGTTCAGTGAACACGACCTCGAATGACCTCTTGCGCGTGCAAGCGGATGTTAAAAATTACTTCCGGTGTTTTTTATAATATTCTTTTTTAGAATAGCGCTAAAAAGGCCATATAATAAATAACTTATTAACCTCGTCCGTTCGGTCATTACAGGGAAATCTCAGACCGAGGCCTTGATACATCAAGGCCTCGGTCTGAGATTTCCCTGTAATGACCGCACTCTCGGTTAATAAGTGGTATACAAAGCGAAATTTTCTAAGCCGATTATGTTTTAATACTGAAGCGTGCTATTTTTGTTGAGACAAACAAATTGTTTTCATAACGCTCAACTATCAGATAGTATTAACCCTTGGGAACTAGAGCTATTTTGAAAGATACAAAGATCGCAATTGTCCCAAAAAAAATCAATTTTAATTCTTGCAATGAGACTTAAAGGACGATTCAGTTGGTACTCTGAATCTTTTTGGGTGTGCCGCTGGGACTCTGAAACCCTTATTCCATACCAAACCATACTAGACTAGACAACGAAAATCCCTGCCCTATCCCAGACTTGCTGTTTTTAGAACTGTATCACTATTACAGTCAAATATACGCTAATTAAAACAATATCTTACAACGTCACATTTTCTTTCTCTTCCGAGTTTCAATTCCTATTCTTGGCTTAATTCTTCATACCACTGATCAGTTTCCCAGCAAATGATACCCTATTCTAGACTAAAACTCTCTGATTTCTATACCCTATCCCAGACTAAAATGCTTGAAAACCATACCCTTCACATTGGCACATACCCGTATAGCTTATGTATGAGAGTACCCCCTCCCCCCTCCCGGGGAATCTACCCACGGCAGTCGATTTGTACCGATTCAGTTCAGGACACTGAAACAGTTCGGCCGCACTGTAAGCTTATTGAAACTTGTCCAAACAGAGACGGCTAGTTTGTTGCACTGAGCCTTCTTCGTTTTTTGCGTATTGGAGCGCACGCGGACGACCACGCCACGAGATAAATGATCTTCTCAATAGATCCGGGGAGAAAATTGGCGAGTTAAGCGAGCCAAGCGTGGAGATCAAGGGCTATAAACATTCAGTTCACAAGTGAAGATAAGTGAAGAATAGTATAATAATAATCGCACTACTCTCCAAAGCATGAAGTTTCTAAATTACATTTCAGTATGTTTTGCATATGTAAATGAAATATTGGCAGTCCAATAACTATTACATCAGGGCCATTAGGACAGTAAAATTATTCATGTCCATTTCCTACAGACTGTTAGTTGCTTTTCTGTGGCCATGAAACTCAAAAATGGAAAAACATCCAACATTTGGGCTTGACTCGAGGTTGACTCGTGACTAGAGGTTGACTCGGGCTCGCGGTCGGCCGCGTGTAACGCTACAACTCATTTTCCAGATGCCCAAGAGAGGGAAACCCGAGGAGAGATTTTACGAATTTGAAAACTCCCAAGAGACAATTAAAAAAGCTTCTTGTTGAGAATTAAAAAGAAAACAGTAAGAAATTTAAAAACTCGATAGGACCGATAGCATGAATTTTAGCGAGAATTCAGAAAAACTCCCTAGCGGGAATAATAAACTCGCTGGCGAAATGTGAAAACTCGCTTCCAAAAGTCTGAAGCACTCGGTTGCGAAAATTAAATACGAATAATTTATATACTTCAAAGAATTTCAATCACTTGAAAAAACACTGTTTCAGAAAAACCGGAAGGAAAAAGTAGCTGTTTCGCTGTTTCGGTGTTTCGTTTCGGTGTTTCGTTTCGGTGTTTCGTGGTTTAGTACTGTCCGAAAAAAGCAGAGTTCTGGCCCTCCAGTGCTTTGACTGTACATTCAGAGCGCAATTGCGAAGCCATTTCAAAGTAGTTTGGCCGTGAGAATACATGGCTGCAATACTTCTGACCAGTGCCAACAACCTGAAGGAAAATACCGTTATTTACGCACGCCCGGCTTGCTTATCTATCGTGATCTCACTATGGCAACACATCACCTTTGAATAGTAACATGTGTGTAAGCCAACATGTATGAGGCCCGTCCGGTGATTGAAAGACCTCATTAAGTCCGGAAATCCTTAAGTCTCTAGCACCTCTCAAAGAAACAAGTCGTGTTTCTTGTCCTTCCTTGTGTCTGAAGCGCCATTTAGTGCTCGAGGTGAAAAACTGACCTTGGTGGGCAAGACGAGCCGACGGGAAATTCTGGAATCACTTATCATATTTTGCAATAATTTTTGGGCAGGAAGTCCATTTTGGTTTTGTCGTAGGATTTCCCGACATGCTTTGCGACAGTGGCAGATGGGTCCGCTATGTGTGGTCGGGCACTTGAAATACAGCTTTGGGCAGCTCGAAGTGAGTTCTTGCTGGCCAGCCGAAAGATGTTTCGCATTTGGAATCTTTAATGCAACATTAAAATCGATCTAAAAGGATTTCCAAATCAAGATATGCGTTTTGATGCATATCGACCATTAAATAATAAAACTTAGTCTGAACTGAGCATGTGTTCCTCGGTGGTCTAGTGGTTTGGGTCCGGGATTTGCGGTCGGCAGGCCCTGGGTTCGATTCACACTCAGCATCCTTTTATTCCGAACTGGACATTATGAAAGTGATTTACTTTTTTTTTGTGTTTGTCAAAAATCCTTATATTTAATTTTAAAACAATATTGAACCGTGTCAGTGTGAAAACAGAAGCTTACCGCAATTTTGCGTTACAATAGGAGCCTTTGATTGATTATTTTTTGGATACGGAATTTCTCGAAAACGACGGAAAAAACAACAGAAAAAAATTCTGAACAATGTTTTGCAACTAATTTGTAGTTCCGTCACATGCCAAAAATGGACAAATCTGAGCAAGAAAAAATAAAAAAGGCCTAAATTTCCACATAGGCTGGTTATGCTCTCGGCCCTTCAATTATTTTGTAAATTATTACGTACCAATTACCAGTAATTAGTTATGTATTAATTATCAGAAATTTGTAATCGAAACATCATTCAATTTTTTTATTGCTTATTTTTTTCACAAGATAATAAAAGAATTGTGTGAGGTCCATATTGGGAAAGTATTGGTTGAGTTCGTTTTTTGCAAGTTTATGGACCGAGCTGAATGCGAGGTCCATAAACACTTGCAAAAAAAAGAACGAGATCAATATTTCCCAATACGGTCCGAACAAGCCAGTTCAATAAAGTTTTTATTATGATGGCGTTTTCAAAAATTTGTCGATAAATTAATGCAAGCATTCTCAGCTAACCAAAGCATATTCTTGCATTTTTCAAGCAATTTTGTGAAAAGTTAACTAAAATTGTCCGCCAAACATGAGAAAAAAATGTTCTACTTAATGGCAAACAGTTTTAATTTGTTCATTGTTTCATAAAAGGAATTCAGCGAAATGAGTTCGTAAGCGGTCCATCTTAGTGGTCCGTATTGCAAAATTTGGACCGCTCAGGGAACCAATCAGAATGCTCCTTTTCATCATGGGCCAGTTTGCCATATAACATCTTTTTTTAACATGACTGTACAGCCCCACTGACGCAATCCTACCGAATATAGAATCGCAAGGTGACGTGAGCGGAGCCGGATGGGTTGACGTGAGCATGTCCGGAAAAAAGTTGTCTGACCCTGCTCGAGTTCAAGCGACCTCGCGCTGCACGACTATTCTTGTACTTTCTAGTCATATTATAAAATACCTATTGACTGAGTTAGGTCGGGCCGGACGGGAAAATATTTGGCTCTCGGTCATGGCACACGGAGATGACCTTGAGCCAAATATTTTCCTGTCCGGCCCTCCCACTCAGTCAGTAAGTGCATAATACCAGTTAACACCCAAAACTAAGGGTCCACGCAGTTTTGTTTAAGATATTATTCTACTAGTGCTCTAAGAGTAAAAATAAGTGTGTTGGGCTGTCGATGGCCAGGATGGAAATGGATTGCATCTTGAAAATTTAAATTGGGGTAGTTTTTTCAAGTTCATTGCTTCTGTCTTGGAAAACTCGCTATAACTCTGATTATGGTCTATTTTCTCTTCGAGAATTTACTTGATATCTTCCTCTTTGTGTTCTATAGGCATTTTGTGTACGACAAAGGTACTTACAGTGCATGTACACTGTAGTTTTAATTTGGGGTAGTTATACCTCAAAACAGCGAAATCTTATGGGTAAGGTTGTTCAGAAGGGTACTTAATATTATTATTTTAGCTTAAACTTGGAACTAAATGATCCAAACAAAGTATTCATTGAATACTGGTGTGTTTTAGCTTTGGTCTATGATATATGTCTCTTTGACTGATGAATGTCATCTCAATTTCAGGCTAACAACTCAGGTGTTGGAGTTGTGGGTGTTATTGAATGTGATTTCCTTCAGCCAACTCACAACAAACAAGATTTTGATTACACTAAGGCATACAGGTATTAACCATTCTTTAAGGAGTTTGCCTTTTGGGCGAGGGTCGAGGGTCGAGGGTAGTACGTCGAGGGTCGAGGGTAACTAGTCGAGGGTCGAGGGTAACAAGTCGAGGGTTAAAAACTCTCAAAATTGAAAAAAAAAATCTGAAAAAATAAAAATAATAAAAAATAATAAATAATAAATATTATAATAAATGAATAGATAAATAAATAAATGGATTAAAAAATCGGATAAAAAAATCGTAAAACCGACAACAGTAAGGGCTTCCTTTTACCACCCACAGACTATAAGCTTCGCAAAGCCAATCCCCACCCCACCCCACCCCGCTCTTCAGAACACACACGGCTCGTTGAGGTTCGCGTTCGAGACTTTCATCCGTTTCGTTTGAACTGGACTTACGTCGCAGAAAAATTGCAGGTGAGAATAAATATTAGTACAAAAAAATTAGTAGTAAATAGTAGTAATCGCTCTAAGCTTATACTTTAATAGGCTTGTAGTGTTTTGTTCACTATTCACCGACGGCCATCATTTATTGCTATCAGTACGGTATCCACGTAAGTGTCCGTATTTCCGTAATAGTGACAGTATACGTAATAGCGGAAGTCATTTTCAGTCAAATCTCTATAGCTTTCGCCGGGATCTGGATTTTGTCCGTAATAGTGAGGTGTCCGCCAGGCGAGAGTTGACTGTAATGACACAAATTGCTCGTCATAACACTACATGAGTCAAACCTCATGCAAATGACCAAAAACAATATCTTTTACTAATTTGCATTAGGTTCGTCTCATGGGAAGTTCGACGTTTGGCCTGGGCCTTAAACACATGAACAAGTTTGAGAGATAACTTTTAATTAATAAATTTCCATAAACATGGTAATCTCATCAAAAACAAACACAACAACAGATCTCTCATTCACAGCTTGGCAAATAACTACCATTGATCGTTCTATTAAACCGTGACTTTTAACTCGCAAATAATTAATACCAACATTACATTGTTCTTTAACAAAACAGCTCAACTCGTTAAAACGTTTAAATATTTAAAAGTGAAGTAGTAATATGCCACCTATTGCGACAAAATGAAATACAAGATGTTTCGTGTTTCTGCCTATTCCACAGGCAAGTGGCAATGATCGGCAATTGCACCCATTCAATAAATGAAGTTAATAAAAAACAATATTAGGCTATGCAACGCGTTTAGGTAATTGCGCTGGGCATTATCTAATGACATGTAAAGGTCACGCCTGAGGTAAACTTGGCCAGAAAAAAGTGGATTTTTTTAGTTATATGAGCTGCTAAAGGATGATAATAGGTGTTTGAAAAATCTTGACTGTATTTTAGTTGTCCTGTTGTACAATCTTTTCCCGTCACCCGTTTGTCTACATGTTTTATTATTATTACACGCTTCAACAACTTAGCACTACCACTTGTCTCCATTACTCAGTGTCTGTAAAATTAAAAAAAAAATACTTAACATTCTTACAATTTCTAAACACTTTTTCGAAAAAAGGAGAAACCTTATTCGTGAAACTTGGGATTTTTCCATCTAGCCGAATAGAAAGCAATGGAATGTTGATTTAGAAATGTTTGTCCGGAAAACGAGTGTCGTCGCATTCTGTCTCTTCGACTACGAAAGATAAGATTGTTATTCTTTTGTCTGACAGCTCCAGAGAAAACAGAACATAATTGCTGTAATAACATTATATATCGTTTATAACTATACCTGAAGGAAACTTTAAAGCTTTGGAAATTAAAATCTGGACGTGACTAGTTAATGCGTGATCTACGCTGACCACAGCTGCTCTGCGCACTTCATTCACCGCCCGCGGCCGGCGCGGGTCCATTCATGCTGACTGGGAGGAAAATATAAATCTGAATAAAATCGAAATTCTTTAGTTTGGTTTTTCTTGATGAATGTAAATTTTAGAATCGGCCGTTTACCTTTTAAAGCTGAACAAACTGGAAGTCTTGCGAAATTAGAGTACTGATAAGAGATTTTCCCAACACATGTTTGCCTTCGGTAGATAGTGAACAAAACACTACAAGCTTATTTAAAGCATAAGCTTAGAGCGATTACTACTATTTACTTCTAATATTTTGTACTAATATTTATTCTCACCTGCAATTCTTCTGCGAAGTAAGTCCAGTACCTGCAATCTTCTGCGAAGTTAGTCCAGTTCAGACGAAACAGATGAAAGTCTCGAACGCGCAATGTGCTCAATGAACCTCAACGAGCCGTGTGTGTTCGGAAGAGCGGGGTGGGGTGGGGTGGGGATTGGCTTTGCGAAGCTTATAGTCTGTGGGTGGTAAAAGGAAGCCCTTACTGTTGTCGGTTTTACGATTTTTTTATCCGATTTTTTTTATCCATTTATTTATTTATCTATTCATTTATTATAATATTTATTATTTATTATTTTTATTATTTTTATTTTTTCAGATTTTTTTTTTCAATTTTGAGATTTTTTAACCCTCGACTTGTTACCCTCGACCCTCGACTAGTTACCCTCGACCCTCGACCCTCGACCCTCGCCCAAAAGGCAAACTCTTCTTTAAGCTAATTTATAGTACAGCATATGGTGATGTACTGGTCAGGAATAGCATGTGATTTTGGGGCATTGAAAATTATGGTAGAAGCACTTGCAGGGAAGTCTCAATTGTAGGTCTGTTTGGGGAATTCCTTACAGATTAACATAAAATAAAGATTACAGAGAATCAGAAGGAAACATTTTCATCAACGTTGTAATACTTTTGTTAGCTTAGCGCTCAAAAATTCATGTGCGCTATGAATGTAGAGATTGAGCTTTACGGTTTCTGGCTACACCAGGAAATTAGATCAAATTTTGGAGTCAGTCATAAAGTCAAGATAAATGTTGACCTTTAGGCTGCGTTTTTTTGGGAAAATCTGAAATTGGATTTGTGATCTCAGACCATATAGCTTTTTCATGACCAAAAAAACAAAAAAATCCTAAAATGGATCATTTAACGTAAAAAAACCTGTTGGTATGCAAATGAACCTATTTTGTGCTTGTGTTTATCAGTCAGCTCAACAAATAGTTTTCAAAATATACGCAATAAAATCTTACCTGAATTGCTCATGATATGAAATTGCAAAAGAAACAAAACAGCAAATGGAAAGAGTAAATTTACACGAAAGACCACTTGTCAAATGCACGTTTTTCGAATCCATTCCCAAAGAAGCGCTAGATCATGAATCAAAATCTGGATTGGGATTTGATCTGAAAAATCTCACCTAAATATGGATTCAACGGATTCATGATCTGTTTTTTTATTTTGGTAACAAAACTCAATCTTTTTTTGGATTTAAGAATCTGAATTTGGATTTATACCAAAAAAACGCAGCTTTGGTCACTTTCAAACTTTGAGTTGCTGTCCATTAATAATTGGTTGCTGGCTACAGTATAATGACAGTCCTGTGACCTATAAAACATGGTTAAAACTGTTTAGTTACTAACCAGAGCCAGAACTGTATGTTGTAACATTTTGAACATTCTGTGTTTTCTAGAGCTTGCATTGCTGCACTGGGTTCCAAGCTGAATGATTACTGGTATGCTTAATGTGCAGTTCCAGAAAATATCCATACTCCCCCCATGGAAGGTTTTTTGTTTAGCACCCCCGTCCCCCCAGGAAATTCCAGTTTAGCTTCATACTTTGCTTCTAAGATGTTGGATTTTAAGACACCCCCCCCCCCTCCCCCTAGGAATTTCCAATGACCTTCCATGGGGTGGGTATGGATTTTTTCTGGAACTAAACAATACACTTTATTGTATCCACTTAAATTTGCATGAGAATTAACATTGATTTGATATGACAAATAACAGTGACTTCTCTTATTTACGTTGTATCTTGTTGTGGTAAATTTCTTCTTTTAGGAATGAAAAGAAGGGTCCTCAACGTGCCAACAGCAAAGAACCTATTCCTGAACCGGTGGAAGTTCAGTAAGTTGTTTGTTCACTCTCCCTTGTAAAAATTTTAGCGCGACCGTGCCATGACAAGTCAGATTGCGCCGCAACAAGCGTAATCTCGCCACGATTTCAAGATTTCAGTGTGATGTTTACCGTGGTCACTCGCTGCGAATCCCATCATGATCATGCTAAAATTTTTACAAGGGCTAGTAAAGTTACTGTAAACACTTGCTGCATCGTTTTGCTCAAACACCTGCCCTACTGGGTCAGAGAAAAGCCACTGGGCAAGGCTGCCGAAGTTCTCAAAGAATCAGAGTATGTCTTCATTCAGCTCACCCTGGCCTTGGAGGTTTTCTTTCTTCTTTCTCCTTGAATGATCTTGAGCTTTCTTCTCTCTCACTACTCTGTGGCTTGTTGTTGCCACTTTGTGGCTCAAGTTTAATTTGTTCAGTTAGAAAGAAGAAAACTATTGGGTCCAGGGTACATTCTGCTTGAAACAGGGGTTCTGGATTGCAAGAAAACAAATACAGCTGTTAATCGCTAATAATAACCTTCAAAGATGTCATTTCATAATGTGACATAGGTAGTACTCCATTGCAGGTAACTACTTAGTCAGATGCATTCAAGCTCTGTACATAGCGGACTTTAATTTCCCCACATCATGGTCCTCCATAAGTGCTGTACTTGCCAGCATTCATCAAGTTCTGATCTTTTCATTCAAATCCTGTTATTGAAACCTCCCAATATAGCCTGCCACCTCTCTACAACAGCCTAGAAATTAACTCTGTCCAAGCATGGCCACTGCAGAGAGGTTTGACAGTAGCTGAGTAGGAGGTAAAGATGAAGAGGTATTATATCTTCAATTTCAGAAAACCCCCGGACCAAACGTGGGTGCAATGTGACAACCCTGATTGTCTTAAGTGGCGCAAGTTACCTTATGGTACCGACCCTAATGAGCTGCCTGAAAAATGGTATTGTAAGGACAACCCTAACCCAAACATGAGGTCATGTAACATACCTGAGGAAAAGGACGATGAAACTGAGCAGCCGTATGTTAAGACGCAAAAGAAACGCTTGTGAGTACTTTTTACACATCCAGTTATTTCAGTGTTAATAGGAAACTTTAAAAAAAAAATGATATCATTTTGGCCACTGACAAGAGATTCTTCTTTAATAATAACTAAAGTTGTTATGCCGTGTTTACTAAAAAAAACCACATCCACAGTGGAGGACCGTCGCAATTTAATAGTTGACACTCAGATATATAGGTGGTGGACATAAAAAAGAATAAACTTAATAAGACATTAAATTTTGTATCTTGATTGTAATATAGACTATTTATTAATGAGACCTTGAAAAAAATGTCCTTGCTTGCCAATGGATGTTATGCACATGATCTATTATAAACAATAAAAGGGAGATCAAACATTTACATACAGCTGTACCTTTAACACTCAAATGATGGTTTTTCATAGGGAAAAAGAGATGGAGGATAGAAAACGGAGAGAAAGGGTGAGAATAAAAAATTACCTTGAAAATAGAATTAAACTGAAAAAATGCTTACCATGCATCTTTGCTAAGTGCCTCTAGTATTAATTTAAACTTTGCTGGATTTGGTCCTTTGTGTATTAAACAAGGGTGTTGCTCTGTAGATTTATCTTTTTCGTTTTTTAAATCATGCTGCATATCACTGACAAATACACAAACTCTTATTAAAAGTGGAAAATTTTAAATGACTTAATTTACTTCCTGTCAAAAACCTTCAATCAGCAAAATGGCAAGTTTCAACAAAACTCAACAACAAATGGGTTAAATTTTAGATCTCCATTGTTACAATAATATTTTAATGAAAATTTCTTTTCAATTAATTCTTTTTAACAGGAAGCTAAACAAAGACAAGAACAAGAGGTAGGGTGAAGTTTTTACTCAGTGCACAGACTGTGCTGTTTACAGCAAAATTGTGGAGAATGAACTGCAGAATGAGTAATAAAAAGATTTATTGTTGACCCATTCTGTGGTTTGTTCTGATCATTCAGGTCAATAGGATGGGAAAATAGATTTTGGGAGCACAGCTGGCCAGTTGGACAAGAGACTTTCAGAATTTCTCCCTTTTCTTTCAAGGAAATATCTTGAGAATTCGAGGAAACCATCTGGTTTTTTTGATTTTCAGCACAATCAGTATCAGACTTGGAAATTTTCCAGGTTTACAATGTATAAAGCTTTCACTGCCTTACACAACACTGATTTTAATACAATCTGTGAGCAAAGTTTATATTATTGGGAAAGAGTGAACAAATTTTGGGGCAGTAAGAATCATTCACCTGAAAGTGAAAATTGCACTTGGCAAGCGAGGTGAATGACATTCGACTTGTACTCTCCCAAAAGGATTTATACTTGCATTTGTGTATGGACCAGCAGTTACAGCCCTTATTCATATTTACCTCAGACTAGCTAATATTGAAAGCCTTTACAAGTCTCGTGTTTTAAAGTGTAAACTTGTGAAGTTCCCATCAATGAATTCCCAAAGCAGTAAAGTTCAAAAGAATACCCATGCATATACAGTGTAAAGAGTTTGGGGGTGAATTTTGAGTAGGTGAAGTAATAATTTTATGCTCTTTAATTTTAAGGCAAAAAGGTTGCAGCAACAGCAAAAAGAATTAGAGAAAAAAGAAGCAGAATTGCAGAGGTATGTTTGGAAATGCCATCCATAAACCTTTCCTTTAAGGTACATAGGTAAAGTTGCACACGTGGCCTGGGTTTTGAAGCAACTAGGAATATTGCTACTCCCCCCTGGATGGGATGCTAGTCCATCGTAGGGTTACTCCTGGCATTTTGTCACCGGTACATAGTGGTGTACATAGTGTACATAGTGAGTTTTGCATACCTTTTCCAGGGTGCCCTCTATGAGTAATTATATTGTGAAATCAGAATTCAGAACTATTTAAAATCTGCGTTTTTGATTGACGAGCAAAGGCATTTGCAGTTCGTGCGTCATTTTGTGTTGCCTGGTAACATTGCTGCCTTTCCACCATCCCTTGAGAATTTCCAAATAAGTCAAACTATTTGCAACACACTCATTGTCACTTTCTCAAACATGGCGGACGAACGACCAAGCAATCGTGAATCCACCTGCATCTTTTAGATCAGCTGTGTGGAAATATTATGGTTTTCCAGCTAAAGACGGTACAACAGATAAGTCTAAAACTATCTGCAAGGAACATTTGCATAATCTAAATCGAATCGTATCGCAAGGAATATGAATCGTTACACCCCTACCGGTACATCAGGAGACAGACAATGTGGAGTAAAGTTTCTTGTCCAAGGATCTGAAGATCTAAAGATCTGAAGTCTGATCTGAAGTCCAACATGCTAACCACAACACCACCGCACTGTATGTTTCTTCAAACCAAGTTTTAGTTTTTAACATGACAGACATACGGCTTGCTGAAGCTAGACTGTCTGTCATTTGGAACATGCCGTAAGTTGAGTTTTTGAACACGAACATGACCCACACTGGTACACCTATATGGTTAAAGAGGTCATTCACATCACACCCAATTAAACCCAATGGATATTTTCTAGAACAACAAAATGGGGAAAAGTTAGAAATAGCTGATGTAATCAGTATTTGAAGGTTTTTCAGCTGTGGCCACTATCCACATTAAATTGTGAAGCATATAAGCTTATGTTTCTTGAAGTAGTGAGGATAGAAGTAGAATAATATTATTGGTCTTGGGTGATCATATTCTTAACCCTTCAACTTGCAAGAGTGCCAAACATCAAAATTCAAGAAAAATCCAAAATTTCATAATTTTGCAAAATGTTGGAAAACAAATGGTACCATGCAAAAGTGTTGCCAAAGAGATTTCATTTGAATGGTCACACCATAGGATTTCGTTCACAGACTAAAAAGTTAGAACAAATGGTACTATGCAAAAATGTTGCCAAAGAGATTTCATTTGAATGGTCACACCATAGGATTTTGTCCACAGACTAAAAAGTTAGAACAAATGGTACCATGCAAAAGTACTGCTGAAGAGGTTTCATTTGAATGGTCACACCATAGGATTTCGTCAACAGACTCAAAAGTCAGAACAAATGGTACCATGCAAAAGTACTGCTGAAGAGGTTTCATTTGAATGGTCACTCCATAGGATTTCGTCCACAGACTTAAAAGTTAGAACTACATTACATGTCTCCTTATTGACTCTGGGAGTGAAAGGGTTAATTCTCATTATGTCTCTGATTGATTGTGCATTAATATTACAAGGAGAAATTTGGTGATGATCACTACTGGGGTTTAAAAAAGTTAATTAGCATGATCTTACAGTCATGTTGCTTTATTTCTTAGGTTAAAAAAGCAGCTGGCTGATATTGAAACTTCAAATGGATCATCAATTCTTCAATCAATTGAACAAAAGAGTGCCAAACAACAGCAGGCCATCAGACAGGTTTGCAAAAATCTCCAATAATCTTTCATTAAAGGGACACTGTCCTGCAAAAATAACTAAACTTTGCTTTCCCTTATTTCCATGTTAAATCGCCAAATGCTACCAAATATACAACTTAATTTGATAAAAAGATTCTGTGGTGCAAATCAGAAGCAGACATTTTGAGATAAAGTGCAGGATTGCACGGATGGAAGTGGATTACAGTTCATCAAATTTAATTTTGTGACAGGTGGTCAAGAAATAAAAATTGCCATTCTTGTGAAATTTTCCTTTTTCAACCATTATTTTGTCTCTATAGTTAATATTTCTTTGTTTTTGTCACTTTGAGTTGCACTTTTGGCAATTTTTCTTCCTACGTCAAGATAATAAAGTAAGCTTAAAGCAAGCTGCTGGTCATTATCATGAACACGCGATATATCAGCCAGGACAGTGGCCCTTAAAGAGTCTGACCCACCCAGTTTGCATTGCACGCTTCTCTTATTGTTATGATATGGCTCTATTCCATATTTGGGCAAGCATATCACCTCTTGCATGAGTGAATTTCCTATCTACAATACAGTATGGACTTTTGGGGGCCCCGAAAATGGCGGATGAACCAATGTAGGCACGCAATGCAAACTGGGTGGGTCAGATTCTTTAAATAAAAAAATAATTTTATTAAACACAAAGTAAGATACAGTCGAACCTGTATTAAGCGGCACCGTATTAAGCGGTCACCCTCTATTAAGCGGCCAATTAACAAATCCCCAGAATTAAATCGCTCCCCATATTTACTGTAAACTTTACTTCTTTTAAGCGGTCACCTCTATTAAGCAGTCAGTTGGCTATTCCCAGAGGGTGACCGCTTAACAGAGGTTTGACTTTAGTTGGCAATCCAGTTTGTTGATTCAGAACAAAACAATAAAAACAAATGTTTTTTTTTTTCTGTAGCAGATAAAAGGGGAGCAAAAGTCACCTCAACCATTGCGTATTAAGGTAGGAGCTTGATGTTAGACCTGTACAAACATCCATACTTATCCTTGTGTATGTTTGCATAAATACTGGTTTGAAAATTAATTTGCAATGATCTGACTCACTAAGTTATGGGCCAGTACAAGATTTTTGGTTTAATTAATGTTCACATATTTTGTACCAGTCATATGTATTCACTTGATAATATTTATTGGATATTAGTGTGAGCTACATGTATATCAGTCCATCTTGGACTACCGTAAAAAATCCCGGTTAGAAGCCCTGGTCTTATACAACTTCGTAAGGGTTTTTTGGCTGGCAAGCAAAAAATGTTGTGATAAATAAGCATTGTTTTAGTTAATTTGGTGCAAATTTTTGTAAAGAAGTGCTATTTAGGAACTGTGGTGGACTAATATATACAGCACAGGGTACAACCGGAATAATGTTTTATTACCAAACTGATAGGCCTATAACTGGGGGGGGGGGGGGGGGGGGCTTTTAAGTGAGGGGGCTTATAGCCAGGATTTGACGGTATTTTTGTGTGTTGGACCTCTTAATTAAAATGCATTATTTCATGAATTTTTAACCTTCAGATTTTTTTCTCTTTAAGTTGGTTGCACAGCCTTCAAGTGGCATCAAGGTTGGTGTTCACTTTTTTGATACTTTTTAGTTTGAGCTTTTTAAAAGGTCTTATTTTGTTATTACAGGGTTGTCACTAATGGCTGGGGCCGGGGATTTCCCCTGGCTACTATGAGCATGACCCCCAGCTACTTTTGTAGGAAAATAGAAGGAAAATAGAGCCTAAAGAACTCCCCAGCTGTTTGATTCCCCACCTACTAATTGCATTTACCCAGCAACTTGAAATCTTAGTGACAGCCCTGTATTAGTTTTTTGTGTGATGCATAACTAAGTGCCCATTACCCAAAATCACTAAGCTCAGTGTTAAGTGCTTAGAGGTCTTAGAGAGAGTGCAAGCAAAGAGCTAAGCCAAAAGCTATAAGCGCTAATAGCACACTCACATTTGCGTATTTGTTTATTTTTGAATGGCATACGCACAACATATTTAGCATGAACATGAGCATCTGTCCCCGGGGTGGGGGACTCCCACATAAAAATGACAGGGGTTCTCGTCGTACCTTTTAGGGGTCAAAATTTGTAGATTGATACCGCTTAGGGTGGTAAAATCTAAAATGACCACCATTAGAATTATCGCGGTACTTTTTAAGGTATTGAGCCGAAAAAAAATATGACAGAATATGACACGTGTTGTTTTAGAATTGGTACCTCTTAGGCGTAAATATTATTTTGAGCCACACCCATCAAACGAGATTCTAGTACCTTTTAGGGTGTTTTTCGAAAAATTTCGACGAGCACCCCTGTCATTTTTAGATGGGAGTCCCCCCCCCCCCCCCCCCACGGGCATCTGTCTCTGAGAACACCGATGAAGGGAATCCCTCAAATGTCCAACTGTTTTTAGTATAGTTTTTTTCAACACTCACGACAAACAATTTTCATTATTTTTACCAAAAATCATACTGCCTAAATTTGACCCTTAGAAGAGCATTTCGACTGAAATCTCAAAATATTTACAAAATGGTGTCGTAATTTGAATTATCTTTGTTGTTTGCAGTCATCTCCAGGCAGACTACACACACACCAAAGCACACAACTACATAACAACATGGCAGTAACTAAGACTCCAAACAGAGCCCAGCAGCAACCATCTGTCAAGGTTGTGCTTTCTTCTCGTCCACCATTAAACCAGGCTCCAACTACAGTAACAAAACCACTGGTGCACATAGTGCCGAGTCCACAGGGAAACATTGAACAGCAGAGCAGTGGATCTACAGACATGACAACACCAAAGGTAGTATCTGTACAGTCTTTACAAACGCCAGGCAACATACCCCAAAGCCGTCAAGTCACAGTTCAAAACCTAGTGTTGTCGTCAGGTCATAAAATCCATCTGCAAACTCCAATTTCACAACATGTAACATCTGTGTCTAACAACTCTCCTCGGTACCAGATAAAAAGCATAGGTCCAGTACAAGTTAGAACTACTACCTGTCTACCTACAACACCTGTAGCACGAAATCAGCTCCCCCAGCAAATAAGCTTACCACTAAGATCACCTGCAATGCAAGCCAATTACAAACCGTTAGAGTCTTTAAAAGAGGTCAACAGGCAAGCGACGCAGGCATCAGTAGTTTCGCCAGTGTCTGCTGTGATCCCAGAGGCTACTGATGATGCCACAAAAAAGTCACCCACTGAAATCAGGAATCAAGTGACTGTCAGTGATAGATTTCGGTACATTGCTCCGTCACCGCAGACTTCAGTGTCGGCTGTAGCTGTGTCTACTCCCACTGCTGCCCTGACTCAGCAGCATGTTCAGACATCTACTGTCAAGTCTACTGTGCCGGTTCCAGTGCAACCTATTGCCACGCCCTCACAAGCATTTCAGGTACTAAAACTAATGATCATCAGCCAAGATTTAACGTCCTGTTCTCTTTGCATCATCTTTAGACCAAGGATCTTGCAGGCATGAAAGTTAAAACAAATTCTCTCCATTAATTTGACATGCTAACTCTAGTCAGCAAAAATCAATTGAATGTAGATGTATTTTTGTCTTGCACTCTGTTGTTTGTCTGTGTCACCCAAGGAAGCTTTAACTTGCAATCAAACTCTGTCAATTAATGCAAGTGCAATATACCATAAACATGTAATCCTATTATTACCTATTAAGGTGGCTCCATATTGTTCAGCCCTCTCGTCTTTTGTATTCCATTACAGCTAGCCCGATGGTGTGGCTAAAAATCTTTTACTTGAAACCAGTAAATTTTTTATCAGTCAACAAAGTGGTATCTAAATGACGTCATCATTCGTTGCCATGGCAACGCGAAATGAGGTCAAAAATACGCTATTTTGGACCATTTGAGGCTAATAACTTATAAACTACACGGTGAAAGCTTTTGTTTTCGATATATTTTTGTTTAATAGGCAAGAGAAACATTTTAACAATTTTTTAAAAAATTCTGTACATAGAGTTCAGAGCTACCTTAAATTTATGTAAAAATGACATATCTCTGAATCCTATGTACAGATTTTTTTCAAAATTGGCACAAATGTTTGTTATGTTTATAAGACGAAAATATATAAAAATCAAAAAATTTCACCGAGCAGTTTTGAAGTTATTAGCCTCAAAAGGTTGAAAATGGGGTCTTTTTGGCCTCTTTTGACGTTGCCATGGTAACAAATTTTGATGTCGTAGCCACCTAAATTTGTTTATTGGGTAAGTGTTTACAAACCTGTACTAAATGTTTTCTCTTAACTTTATTGGCGTAGCTGTGATTGAACATCATAGATGTATCATGATGGGAATGTTTAAACTATTAGGAGCCACCTTAAGATAAGATAATGACTGTATGATTTTTTGGGTCTAACAGTTCCTAAAAAAAGAATATGGTGATTGTACAAATGAGGCCATTGCAAGGCCAGGAGATCTGGTAACGCAGCATTTTGGGATTTTATTTTGGTAGCCTTGTCCAGGGTTACCCTGTATAATCTCATAATACCTCTAGTTTCAAAGTGGTATGCACATCAAGGACCCAAGCATTAAGTAATTTTACACGCACTCCCATAAAAATGTAAGCTTAATTCCATTATTTTATGACACCAGCAAAGCGAAAAGAAAAAGAAACGTTGACTACAGAAAATTTCTCGCATTTCCTTTGGTGTACTTTTTTACACATAAGTTTTTTTTTCTTGACAGATCAAAATAACAAAAACATTTATTTTTACTCTAGGTGCAGATTAAACAGGAACCAAAGCCCGCTGTACCTGTCCCCCCCCTTACAGCAAACAGTGCCAAATATTCAGATATCCCAGGTGCATTCTGGGACATCAGCAGTAGCAGCATCAACAGGTGTTACAGTGACAGTGAAATCTGAGAAAGTTGACATGTGAGTAAACCCCAGTGACCAACAGCAAATTTCTCCTTACAAACTCACTGCTTTGTCAAGGAGGCAGGTGATGAGAATTGAGAAAGTAAACCCGTAGAATCGGTTCGCTGTTCCACTAAATGACGAGAGAACTGGACTGCTGGTTTAGTTTTCATTATTTGAAAGAAAAAAAAAACCATATCACTGTTTTCAATTAAAATTGCTTCTGTGGTTATTATTCGATTGTGACGTAATTTTACCTTATAAGGGAAAGAGAACACTCAAAATATCCGAACACAGTAAATTGCCTTATTACACCTTAGCATCCCGGTTTCAAGACAGAAGCTATTATAATTACAAGAATTTCAGTCGAAATGATAAATCCAAATATGTTTTAAAAGATAATACGTGTGGATATTTTACTCATTACTCGCATTTTTCCTCGTCCCTGCGGGGCTTGAAATACTGTGCAACTCGTAAAATATCCGCGAGTATTATGTCTTACGAGTTGCGTGGTATTTTTTCGAGTCCCGCAAAATGCGAGCAATGAGTAAAATGTCCGGTAGTTTCTTGGTGTTGCGGATGGTGTGATCACCAAATGACGTAAAACAAAAGATTCAACAGACACTGAACAATACCCACACCACAGCACAAAAGCTAACCAACAATGGCTTCCGCAACACCAAGAAACACCCAAATGTCCGCACTTATTACCTGTTAAACCATAGAATAAGGTGTATATATTCCTATAGAGCAGTTTTTAATCGAGTGTGAAAAGTAATTATACAATTACTTCGGTTTTTCATTGCTACGCTTTGTGATTGGCTAAAAAATCTCGTGCCACTTTCTCGACCAATCAGAAGTAAAACCAAAACCAATCGTGACTTACTCGCACGCGTTTTCCCGCGCTTGGTGCTGCCGACATGTAATTGCTTCGAGCTCTGATTGGTTCATTGGATTGTTTACGACTGCTGTGATTGGTCAGAGTAACCAGTCCTAACTAATCAATGACATCAATGTAATCAATGGGTAATCAATTGATTACTCGTCGAGTATTGCCAATACTCAATGAGTACTCAATGACTAATCAATGACCCACAAAATTTTTGGTCATTGATTAGTCATTGATTTGCATGAAAAGAGGTGTTGACAGGCCATACATACATACATACATACATACACACATACATACATACATACATACATACATACATACATACATACATACATACATACATAACTTTATTATAAGCCAGACACACAAGGGGTTGGTGGGGGGGGGGGGGGGGGGCAAAACGTCCAGGAGAGGGAAGGGTTGGAAACGTCTTGTATTAATGAGATGAGTTGTCTCAAAGGAGTCTGATTTTAATACTCTGTGTAGCAGTGTTGAAAAATAGACTGAATAAACGAGCTATATTTATCTAATGAGCTGTTTTTTTCGCGATCATCTCTTCTAAAAACCAACATTTCCAAAGTTCAGATTGTTCTGGGTGTTAAGGGCCAGTATGGATTTCCACCCTTAGTGTCACTACTATTTTTTGTGATTTAGAGTTATTGACGCTGTCTGTGTCTTTTAAAAAAACACATTACTATTCTGTGTCTTGTTTCCAGGCCCCAAGTGAATGGAGTGAAGAGAGGGCACGGACACGATGATGACGTCATTGAGCAGCCGCCCAAACAAAAACCGCGCGTCGAAAAGGAAGTTATTATTATTGACGACCCATCCCCTCCCCCAGAGGAAAAGAAATTCGAACCGGAAATAAGCCATGAACTTGCTTTAGATGGCGTCGACAACGATTTAATAATCAAACTGGGAAAACTAAGTCGAGAAGAGCAATGGATCAAACTTGCGAAATCTGCTCAGCAGTTGAGACATTTACGCGATAATGTGTGCAAACTTTTACGAGTTCTTGTACCAGAAATCGATCTTGGAGACAAATCAGAAATTCTTGATGATACCACTGTGGACAATCTATTGAAACAGGTTTTAGAGGCGAATATACAGCCGCCCGGCGGGAACAACTCATGATCAACTCACTCCGGGGTTTTAACGTTAATTATATTTTACAGCTTTTTGATACTATCGTTATTTTTAGAGATCGTTTTGCACGTCTTAATTTGGATCGAATGCGCACCATGAGAAGTGAATGAACCCACGTTAATGTTTGTAAGGAAAGCATTACTGTTGCGTTCCTTACCAAAGTAAGATTTTTCCCACTAATAACTTGCATGCCCTATCCCCTTTTTTATTTTAGGTGTTACCGACCCCGATATGTGGCTCGGAAATTAAATAATATTGTGCACAAAAAGCAAATTAAATTGTGTATATTGCGTATATTTGCACTTGACAACGATGTAAAAAGGCTATCCCATTCCGACAGCTTTGGTAGGTAACAGTTTTTGAACAAACTGTTTTCAAAAAGGTTTGAATAGTAGGTCACATACGTAACTGTACAAAAAGAATAATAAAAAACGGTCGTTGAGGTAGCATGTGTCAGTATAAATCGCCCCCCACCTCCCCGTATTTCCCTAACCCCTGTCGCGGCTCCGCGAAGGAAAAAGCAGCTCATCCTCGGTGATAGAACGTGTGAAACTCACGAGTGACGTAAAACAAAGAAAACAAAAGGCAAAACAATAGAGTCAACTAGGAATGCAATACTACAAAGGTAAAAAACAAAGGAAAAAGTCCAAAAATAAAAAGGAAAAAGTCACAGGTTCTTACACCGGGGTAAACCTGAAAAAGCTTGTCAAGGCTTTTAGACCGTGGACGGGTGTCACCATTCCACACTATTCACTCAAACGAGAGTAGGTTAGCGATGACAAAAAGCCCGGTACGTAGGTCATAATTTTGAGTGTCTCTCGAGAGAACTACTGAACTGTGTGTTTGTACTATTTACAATATGAGTGGCGATGTTGTATGGGATTTACAATCTCGAGCCTTAAGCTCGAGATTGTAAATCCCATAAACATTGCCACGAATAATGTAAAGTACTTATATTTTACACTCCATTGTTATGCAAACATTTTCTATTGTTTCTGAAAACCAACGTGGATAAGGCCGTATGTAAAACACTGTTAACGATTAAGCTTTGCTTTTTTTCAAACAACACCAACATGGATAAGGTTGTTACACTCTGTTCCTGAATAACCTTTTCTTTTTCAAACAATAGTGTTTTGTGGGCGAAAAATCGAGACATTTGAATATTCACTTCGGTATAGAGGAATCGTAACAAGCATGGCTCGTCAGTTTAGGAAACGAAAAAGTCCTAAAGAGGAGGAATCTTGGTTGAAAGAAACTGTTCCTTGTGATACTAGGAATAGCACTAAATGGAGTGAATGTACCGAGCAATTTTGTGAACAACGGTAGCTTTGTGGTATTTTGAAATTTGCATGACTGAGTTGTATTATACATTTGTAACAAAGCAGTTCAGTAAAAAAAAAAATAAATGTGGATTTTAATTGCGAACTGCTCTGCATCGTTCATACAGAACTGAAAATCTATTAGTATTCTGGGCCGAGTCGTTCGAAGGACGATTAAAGCGCTAATCCAGAGTTAATTACCATGACAACTTATGTTCAGAGCCGAGTTGTTCAAAGCCTGATTAGTACTAATCCTGGATTAACTGTCAACAGAACATATGAGTTGTCATGGTAATTAATCCTGGATTAGCGCTAATCGTCCTTAGAACAACTCGGCCCTGTCGACCGTTCATCCAGGATTAGTGCTAATCAGGCTTTGAACAACTCGGCCCTGTATACAGCTTTTTCAATTAACTTTGTCGGATCCTAAAGCTCAAAGCCCAGACCGCAAGGTAGTATGGGTAGTTGTGAATAGCTGTACTACCTTACTACCTTTCGGTCTTGGCTTTAAGCTTTCATCCGACAAACAGCTATTTCAATTAACGTTGTCGGATGAAAAGGGCGAAAGCCAAGACCGCAAGGTAGTATGGGATTTTTATGCAATGGCTATTAACCCTAACCCATGCTACCTTGCGGTCTTGGTTTTAAGATTTCAACTGACAACGTTAATTGAAATAGCTGTATACAGAATACTAATAGATCTATCAGTATTCTGTATATATACAGAATACCAATTAAGGTCATTATTTATTGTATTAATTCATCAACCCCAACATTTTCATTTCCCTGCTGACTATTCAAACCCTCCCCGTGCTTTCAACTTCTTGGGATTTTTATCAGGTATACAAGTATGTTCACGTGAACTTAATGCTGCGCAGTTTGGATAGAAACCTTATGATTATTAATGATTATAAGAAGAGAATACGTGGGGAGGGTCGACGGACGAAAGAGTCCGTGTAATGTTGCCAAGGTAACGTGAAGGAAAGACGAAACTTTGCAAACACGGGAGTTTCCACTTAAGTGAACTTCCCCCCGGAAAAATGTTTTCAGTTATAAAATATTATTCCAGCATTATGGGTGACGGATAGTGTTCATTGAGGGTCGGGAATAAATCATAAAGTAAAAGAATTGACCCGAATAATCCCAACCGCCGATCAATTCATTCACCCTCTTACTATAACTTCCACCGACGGTCTTCCCAGCTCCCTGCAACGGGATCAGCACGGTGTGGCCTGATTCTCTGAGGTCGCTTTCTCTCAGGTAGTGAGTCTGAGGGACCTCATCGTCTGAGAATCAGGCTAAATTTCATGGAGATGTCCGCTAAAGGAACACTCTCGCTTAAGGGAGTGGCTACTCAGAGAGACGGTTTGGTAAAACCCTAATAAACAATGAATGACGTCCACTCTATCTTTTCAATGTTTTTTTCTTTACTCTACGCGTATTAAAATAAAATGTCTCTAGAAAAGCCCGCTCTAAATCAGTAATAATTACAGCTCATTCTTGCAGTGTTTCCTTTGTATAATACAAAATAAAATTAAAAGCTAAACGTACGATTCTTCTGTGGACAGAATTTTTTCGATGTCTTCATGAGATGGGACGCGGTAAGGTCTGCTCTGTGAATAAGGTGTACGTACTTTAGCGATCGCCTGTGCAGTTTGAGGACTGATCTTCAGTCCGTTAGCTTGTGTTGTTTCACTAAGAAGTTCCTTGATATCGCGAATCTGCGTCACGTCCGTTTTCCCTTCGGAAAACGTCGAGTCATTTCCGATGCTCGATCGTTCATCCAAACTGGACACCGATGACGATGACGAAGTCGCACTGCCTCTCCGAAGACGGAAAGCGCCCGGCGAGTTCGAGTTCGAGTTCGGAACTGCCGAATTTCCTCGAGTATCGACCGAGGATCCCCAATGCGTCTTCGTTTGAGCTTCGTGCGGAAAAAACTCCGAGTGAGGGAAATGAGTGAGAGAAGAGTTATGCGGAATAGAATTTGAAACGGAAGACGAAACAGAACTAGTAGCGGATCTTAACTGACCAGAGCTTGAACTGGATGGAATACCAACGGGTTTCCTGGCATTTTCTGTCGTTTGTTTTTTGTAAGATCCTTCGCTAGCGTTCCTCTTATGATGTAAGTTGAGTCCAAATGGTGAATGCTCAAGTTTGCGCAGTCCTGCACTAGCGATTGAGCTCGTACTTGAGTCATCCACTTGTTCCCAGACATACTCATGCTGACCTGACGGGGATAGGGGTGTCTGTGGACTTGAAGAAGTTTCGCTTCTTTCAGAATCCAGCCTGTCATGGAAAACTCCCGATCTTCCAGTGAAACGGGCATGTTGTACATGCTCTTTAGTTTCAACAAATTCCTTAATTTCCATAGGAGATCCTTGCTCCTTGTTGGAGTCGACATCTTTTATATCCTTTCCTTCTAATGTCGGGAAAAACGCGGGTTTTGAATTCAGTTCCCTTCTGCGTTGCATATGTTCCTGATAAGACGGGGCCGCGGGCTGCCGCCGGCGATCCACAGCTTGGAAGACTTGATCGGGATTCGGAGAGGGAGATCGAGGGCCCCCTGGGGGCTGTTTAGATACCGGAGAACTAGGCGGAACAGGAGAAGTCGAGTAATTATCATGACTGTCAGTACACAAACCTTGTGTTTGTACACACTGTTTGACTTCCATAGCCCGTGACACGGGATAACTTGGTATCGGGTTAAGTCGCTGGTATTGCGTGACATTTTTCGTGACAGGAAACAGACGTACAGTTTGAGGTGGATGCGCGCGCCGCAGCACCGCAGTTTCTAACTTACGACCGCTGGCCGTAGTCTTTGGTGTCTGTTTATGTTCAATTAATTCAGCACTCGTCGTTGTGCTACTCAATTGTCGTTTGGAGTTCGGAAATTTCCGATTTCCCTTGAGTCGTAGTTTCAAGGAATCCGGCGGTAACCCGAGCGGTTCCGAACTTCGCCTACCAAGCGATGAATGTCCTTTGGTTTGATGAGGTTCATAAAAAGCAGCGCTAAGTTTGTTTGAAAACTCAACATCATGCCTCTTTAGCGGCGGCGATGAACTCGGCGATGGAATCCCTGAATCACAAGGAGAGGTCGGAGTGCTAACACTTTTGTTCGGCGGGTGCACCCCCAGGGTACTCGACACATACAAGTTCGAGTCACTTAGATGAATGGAGTTCCTTTCTCCCTTGGGACTTAAAGGTTCCGGTGACTCTATCCCATCGTCCGTAGAGGACTGACTCAGAGCAGTCCGTGAGTCCTGGGTACTACCCTCAGAGTCACTAGCCACGTGATTAGCAGCGATTTCGCTGCGATCGCCAAGAATTGTTTTAACACTATCCCCCATGATATCCACACAACGCTCAATTATAAACTGTATGACTGGGGGGACAGAGTTCGATTGTTCAGTTGCAGGAATACTGGAGCCTTTGGGCGCCCAAAGCATGCTGGGAGCCACACACACGGCGAGATTGTAAGCGTTCATGTTGTTTGTTTCCGCGTTATCAGCGATGTGGTATAACACGCACAAGAAGCTTTTTAACAGTTCGTAATTGTAGCGGTTGATTCCATCCAAAATCCTGAAAAACACAATGTAAACAGCGTCACACACTGCACTGTGGAAATCGTGTCATGTTGATGCATTGCACCTCCTCCAAAACGGATAAGCCTTAAAACCGTCTTGGAGCGGTTTTTGTTAACAAGGGAATGGATGACAGTCAACTCTCTCAAAACGTTAGCCCCTACCCCCTGCTCATAGTCTAGTCTGTCACTCTTAACACGATTTCACGTTAGTTTATCAAAGGACCAGTCATCAATAAAATTTTTCTTCAAGATGATCCTAACAGCAGATTATTACATCAGACAGGCCAGAGATATCCAACGTTCATACAAAACATCTACTATAATAACAATAAAACAGCTCGTACCCCTTGATTTGTCGCACTCTTTCTTCGCGATTCTCTAAGTTGCTAGTGGCAACGAGATCTTCATAATTCTCACTTTCAAAAATACAGTCGGGTAAGCGACGAAGAAATTCCTACGAGTAAATAAAAAGAAAACCACTTGTATTACAGTTATAGCAATAAAAACAACTTCCTTCGTTCAAACACGACACAAAATAGAAACTTTTTAAAGGGACAATGTCGCCAGATATTAGTTTCACTTTGAAAAGCCAAGACATATTTGTACCAAAAGTAATCTAAAATAACGATTTAGTTTTGTTAGAGCAGTTTTCAATTGAGTGCTGTAAAACCAAAACCAAAGTAATTACTCTGACCAATCACAGCAGTCGTAAACAATCCCTACTACTCCCCCCTGGATGGGATGCTTGTCCATCGCAAGGTTATCACCCAGCATTATCTCGCCGGTATTATACACCTGGGCGGAGAAAGTTTCTGTCTAAGGAAACAACAGGGCGACAAAGACCAGGCTCGATCCACTGGCCCTCAGGTTGAAAGTCCGACGCGCTAACCACTAGACCATCGCACAGGCTAACCACTAGACCACCGCACAGGCTAACCACTAGACCACTGTGCCTCCACAATGATTGAACGTAATTATCAGTAATTTTAAGACAGTTTTGATAAAACAAAAATCAGCTAAATCCTCGTGCATATCCCCTTTAAAACGGTTAAGGAGTGGTCTTGATGTCGTCGATGTTTCAACAAAAGTATCAACAAAACAAGACAAACCGGTTACTGACGACTGTTGCCAGCTGATGTGCAGTGTAACCTGCGATCAGACCTATTTTCTTTCGCTTGGTAAAACCACTGCCGCGGGAAACGGCGAAACGAAAAATAGAGCGAGCGAGTAAGAGTATACAAGAGCGCTGCTAAAATCACGTCTGATGGCAGTTTATGTGCGGTGTGGATTCTTTACAACGGGGTATGCAAGATTAAATGCGTGTTGATAATTTTAAAGGTCTTTTCCTTTTTCCATTTATTGTTGTCTTCTTTCTAATTTTCTATAACGTCACACTGAACACAGAAAGAGCATATATTTTGTTCACGCGTGAATCAAATCTAATACCTCAAAGGTCTGTCAGTGCTAGCCTTTGGAGTAACAACCTAAGTACTTGGATTACCTTCATAACTGAGGCAGTCACCACCTCAGATACATCTTCAAAGTCACATAATTTACCTGAAAAAAGAAAAAAAACACTTTATAAGGACAAACGCAGCCGTTAATCCATTTGTACTGATGAACAAGCTGGCTCTTCTAGTTCTGACGCTGACCATGTGTGAGTCAGTAATAAGTCAATATAGAGCGGTTTTCAATTGAGTGTCGTAAAACCAAAACCAAAGCAATAACTCTGGCCAATCACAACAGACGCAGACAACCCAATGAACCAATCAGAACTCGCAGCAAATACATGTTGCCGCCGCCAAGCGCGGGAAAAGCAGGCGAGTCACGATTTGTTTTGGTTTTACTTCTGATTGGTTGAGAAAGTGGCGCGTGATTTTTTTAGCCAATCACAAAGCATAGCAATGCCGGCAAAACCAAAGCAATCACGAAATTACTTTCGACACTCAACTGAAACTCCTCTAACTTGCGCCCACGATACCACCAAATCAACAGAGAACTACACGTCATTTACTAACCTTCATCTAATTCAAGCTTAATTTCTTTAGCAATCCTGGCATTGGCAGACTTCCGAAAGATTCCGGTGATAGTGGGACCATACCGGAAGAGATGTAACAACAGTTCCTGGACAGCTTTAGGAATAGGCTCCTCCTCTGAACACAACTGGCTCAGAGGTATTCCGAAAAGCCTAGGAATTAGAGGACATATGGTGTTAACGAACATGAAAAAATGTCTTTAACATTCAACGGAAGAACACTGAATAAAAAGAAACAAAGAAGGAGACTTTGCAGAGGTGTTTCAGACGTACAGTAAAACTTACAGCATAACGTGATATCTTAAGTCGGATAAATATTTTATAAAAGTAAACTCAAACTCTCTACAACGCCTACCTTCTGATAGTCTCCCACACAGCCGTTAAATGTCTCGTCACGTAACGCTCCTTGGGGAGGAGCGCTGCGTGACGAGACAAATAACGGCTGCGTGGGAGACTAACCTTCTGTCCGCTTTGGAGAGGTGGCCAGCGAGGGAAAGTTTACATAAGAGCATAGAAAGCGCGAGAAGAAAACATGGGGTTATCCCATATTGCGAAGCGCAAAGCGGACCTTTGTTTTACTAACTTTTCTGCCATTGAACTCTTCCACTTTTTCGAGACGAGTAGCGGCCCCCATGTGTGGTTGGATAATTTGAAATCAAGCGAGCAGTTTAACATTTGAGGAACAAGAAAAGAAAATCGTTTTGTTTTTAAACGTTGGCTGTTCATACGGGGCAGTACGCAGCCCTTACAAGGTCTTCTCTGATTTGCTGAGAAAACAATAGAACAAAAAACACAACAATGGCTAACAATAGACCCTAGACCTAAAAACAATAGAGCTGCATGATATACAGGTCCAATCAAATTAGAGGTTGTAATGAGCTGCGTGGTATCTGGTTTATACTGAGTAACGAAATTACTATGACTTACTTTCCCCCTGACTGCCCATCAATGGAGTTTGATTTTGTTGAACCTGCTGTCTTCTTGTGCATTGCCCAGTTGATGATTGGAGACTTTTTTATCGGATTTTTCCATCGCTGTTTGCTAGGAGCATTGTGTACATCTAAACAAAGTAAACATGAGATCACGTATTTGAAATACCGGTAAACAAATAACTGAATAAAAGACTGAACGTCAAGTACTTCATTAATTCCAAAATTAAATGGGTTTTTGCTGCCTTTTGTCATAACTACACACTGAGCGAAGCTACCGAATATTGTGCTGCTGAATTATGCCGTAGCTGAAAAAGTCCTCTTTTCAGGTCTTTCAGAATTAGCCATTTCATGGTAATGGCCAACGAGATGGGATGATCAATAAAATAAACAGGGAATCCTGCTTACTCCGTGAACATTATTAAAGAGCGAGTAAGAAACACAAAGATAATATAAGTGTATATAACAATGGGAATGAGCTGACTATAGCTTTAGTCCATCTTTAACCGTCCCACCCCTCTCTCTCCCTCTTGTTACCCGTCCGGCTCCCCCCGTCTCACCTATAGAAATCCTGTTGGGGATTTTCCTGGTCCTTTTCAGTATAAACTGGCACTGTGTTTCAGGTGATAAGGGGTCCATTGAGGGCAGCTGCTGATCAAAATCGAAAGGGAAGCCATCTTCGTCTGTCAAAGCCGCCTCTCGCATGTGGTTCAGTTTTATCGCGAAAGGAAACTCGTGACCTGGATTTGAAAAAAAAAACCAAATTTATGGTTTTAAACACATGACGGTGTATTTTCTTTCGCCGAGTTTCTGTGCTCGAATGTCATTCCTACGTACGAATCTATATCCTAGATACCGTATTTTCTCAATTAAACGCCCCCGGCGTTTATTTCAAACTTGGCCTGGTGGACCCGGCGTTTCTTTGAATCAGCAGTTTTTTCTCGCCCGCCATTTTTTAAGAAAGGATTATTATTCGTTTTTCTTGGCAGCCGTGTACCTTGCCCTTAAATCTTAAGTTAATTATACCACAAATAAACGTTTGAGGGGCTCACTTACAACTTCCTCTATTATACCCGGCGTTTATTCGGGGCCCGGCGTTTAAACGAGAAAATACGGTAGTTCGGTTACATTAGATAAATTGTACAAGTTGCAATAATAGGAAAGTAATTCAAAATAAAGTGAATCACCTTTTCACGTTGAAGAGCGATTTTCAACAGGCCATTTCCGAGTTGCTTTTTGCCTCGTTATCAAAGCGAGGCTTGGTGCACAACCTTTCATATGAAAATTAGTTTTCATTCACATGTAAATAAAACTATTTTTCACATGAAAGGTTGTGCACCAAGCCTCGCTCTGATAATGAGACAAAAAGCAACTCGGAAATGGCCTGTTGAGTGTCGTAAAACCAAAACCACAGTAATCACTCTGGCCAATCACAAGAGGTGCAGACAATCCAATGAACCAATCAGAACTCGGAGCAAATACATGTCGCCGGCGCCAAGCGCGGGAAACGCGTGCGATGAGTCACCATTGGTTTTGGTTTTACTTCTGATTGGTTGATTAAGTGGCGCGAGATTTTTTAGCCAATCACAAAGCGTAGCAATGCAAACACAAAGTAATCATGAAATTACTGTCGACACTCATTTCAAAATCTTAGATAAGATCCCTAAGTATTTTTCCTCACTTCAGGCATTAAAGGATAAATATTTCACCTATGAGCGGGTAAGCGCCATCTTCCTTCCCTGAAAGCACCCACAGCTGGTACTCGGACAGATCCTCAGCCTGAAACAAGCAAATGTACAATGTTGAACGATCTCATCTCGACCGACTCGTTGCTCGGGATTTTATTTATAAGAAAACGTAATGTAGCTACATGAGAGCGTCAGTTTTCCCGGGATTCAGCAATAGCCAGACCCTAACAAAATCGGAAGCAAAAATATTTTTGACTTGATTCAATAACATTTCCTTGCCTCCGAGAAGCAAGATTTGCGTCAGCAACAACTGTTTCTCGCGCGGCTAAACTGGGAAACAAATTGCGTCCGCAACAATGTTTCCAAGTCTAGCCAGGCCCTTACAAGAGAAAACATATACTCTTAATGTGAGGCTAAGAAAACGTACCTGAACGTGAAATTGCGCCAGTGACATTTTAACCACAGTAGCAGCATCGTCGTTGTTTGACACAGAGAAAGATTTGGACTGGAAAGAGAAAAGAGACGGAGTAATAAACAAAGGAACAGAGGAACAGAAAATCAATGTCGTACCCAGGTCCTTTTTACTACGCACGTCCACCGGCTTGGGCACCGCGTGGATAAAAGAACCTGCGAGCGACAAAAACAAGGAACGGCAAATGGGCACCGAGCACCTTAAACCGCTTTAACGAAAACACCTTGTCGAATCTGCAAATCTCGAAAAATGTTCTCCGCATTTATCAGAAAAAGATTTCCATTTGAATCAGCAAACACTTTGATTCTATAACACGCATGAATCGAGAATTGTCTTCGCAAGAAAATTTGAAAAAGTTGAAGTTATCTTTACTCAACCGTACTTACACAAGATCGAGTTAGCTGCACAGTGATTTTGTCGAATTTAGATTACAGTTGATGTTTAACCCACGTGATGCAGTTTTAATTTTTTAGTCTGTGGATGAAATCCTAAAGTGAAACCATTCAATAAAAAGCTAATGAGCAGTACTTTCCTGTGGTGCTGTTTATTAGGCTGTTCTTACTTTTGAGTCTGTGGATGAAATCCTAAAGTGTGACCATTCAAATGAAAGCTATTGAGCAGTAATTTCCTGTGGTGCTGTTTATTATGTCGTACAAGGTGGTCTAACTTTCAATGGTCTAACTGCTGAGCAGTACTTTCCTGTGGTGCTGTTTATTATGCTGTACAAGGTGGTTCTAACTTTTGAGTATGTGGATGAAATCCTAAAGTGCGACCATTCAAATGAAAGCTATTGAGCAGTAATTTCATGTGGTGCTGTTTGTTATGCTGTACAAGTTGGTTCTAACTTTAAGTCGGTGGATGAAATCCAAAAGTGTGATCATTCAAATGAAAGCTTCGTTTATTATTTGGCTGAACTTGTCCGAGGTGAAAAATAGCATTCTGATATGTTTAAGATGAGATAAGACCAATCAGTAAACCTGAAGATTTACTTTGGTTTTTCATTGCTACGCTTTGTGATTGGTTAAAAAATCTCGCGCCACTTTCTCGACCAATCAGAAGTAAAACCAAAACCAATCGTGACTTGCTCGCACGCGTTTTCCCGCGCTTGGCGCCGCCGACTTGTAATTGCTTCGAGCTCTGATTGGTTCATTGGACTGTTTAACACTGCTGTGATTGGTCAGAGTAATTACTTTGGTTTTGGTTTTATGACACTCAATTGAAAACTGCTCTAACTGGTGATCAGTATAGAAATGAATAATATCTGAATTATAACAATCTATAAAATCCTATACGTGGTACGTACATAGCCGGACGAATCCGGTGACTCTGTGTCCCTGTTATAAACTTTAAGGTTCACAGATTTGGGGTCCTCCAAGTCTTTTTGCTCTTTAATGTGCCTGAAAAGGAACAAAAGACAAAAGTGAGTATGTGAACAGACGACAAGAATATTGAAAAAAAAACCTCGTGTCCTTCAACTGTCCACAAATGATAATAAAATAGATTTACTTATTTGGTCTAAGTAAGTATGCAGTCCAATTAAAGAATGCATAGGTCATGTCATTGTCGCACTGATCTATGAAAAATCAACACTCAAAGTACCATGTAATTAAAAAAAAATTCAAGAACGTTCAGTCCCGTCTGATCATTAGGTCAAAGGTTAGACATTCTTAGCATAAAGCATATATACTTGGGAGGAGAGAGACGGCGCAGATACCATGCACCTCTTCAGCACCTCTTATTTCTTTCATTGGACCTGGGTATCAAGCAGATTTTCAGGGCTAGGGTCCATGATTGTTCCGTTGTTTGTTCTATTGTCTTCTCAGCCAATCCATGCCGCCAAGACGGCGCACGTAAAGTGCCTATCACCCCTAGAAAGTTATTTTCAGAATTAACTCTATGTACATTGAATAGTTGAATAGTGAAATATTTCTTGTTTTGAACGTCGTGTTAGTGAGTTATAGAGATTTGAATTTACAAAATGCTAATTAGATGACGTCAACCAGGGAATCATTTATTATACAACTTCTTGTTTTCACCTCCAAGTAATATTTTTACGAATCAATTGACTATCCACAGTTTATTTTTAGTATTTATCAAATTAATTATCCTCAAGCTGTAAACTGCGCATTGTAAATTGGCGTAGAAATAATGGCAAATTCCTGGGTTGACGTCATCTAATTAGCATTTTGTAAATTCAAATCTCTATAACTCACAAAAGCGACGTTCAAGAAATATTTTACCATTCAACTATTTAATGTACATAGAGTTAATTCTGAAAATAATTTTCTAGGGGTGATAGGCACTTAACAACACAACACAGTGACAAAGACAAGTCTCAAATCCCAGTTGTCCAACAACTAATCGCTACACTTTTCTATCAAAATTTAACACGAACTTACTTGGTTAATGCGCTATGCCATGCCTCCTTTTCCTGCGGCGTACTGCAAAAAAAAAATTCAAAAATCATTTTTTTAACCTCTGACCTACCAATTCTGCCAAAAGACAGTTAGGAGTAATTAGAAATTTTAACAACGTAAAAAAAGTACCACTCAAAAGCTTTTGCTTGAATAGTCACATTTAAAGGGACTATGTCGCAAGGTGAGTCTGCGCAATGAGTTCCTGTCATTATGGACGTCACCTGACGTCACACATGTCAAATTTCTATAGTTCCCTCCCGGATCGCGGCAAGTTTTACCGCGCTTGCACTCGTGTCGAACCACGCGAGGTAAACAAACACACGATCGATTTCGATTTCTACTGGAAGACATCGATGGCTGTTGTAAGTTACCTCCTAACTATTAAGGAGAGAATAAACTAAGAATAAACAGCCAAGTAGAAAAGAACTGCTCTATCTAGCTCTAAATTGAAAGGACACTTTCAATATATTGGGTTTACTTTAGTACTATAATTTACACACAGAGTTAATTCTCTGATTCCTTGTTTGTATCACCAGTGCTACGTGGCTCAACATTTATTTGTACCCTTCACATTCTCATTGCCACGAATTACCACCTTATTACCCACGATCTGCTCCCGTACGGCCTCGTGGCTCAAGCGATAGAGCGACGGAAGATCTAATCCGGAGGTCGTGGGTTCGAATCCCACCGAGGTCAAAGATTTTTTTCTTTCCCTCGTGTGGTCGCTCATTTCCTTACTAGGGCTAACGCTCAGTATAGGGAAATTTATGGGTTTACTTTAGCACTATAATTTACACACAGAGTTAATTCTCTGATTCCTTGCACTTTCCAAATGTACTACCCGTAACTGATGTACAGTAATCCGAGGCCCATATTATATACATGCCGACAAGACCCATAAACTGTCAAATTTTTAACAGATATCTTACTTAGTTACTTGGAAATTTACCAAATAATTGCTAAACCAGAAGAATATTACAGAAGATTCGAAAACAGTCGGCCTTGTTTCTTGAAAATGACAGAAATTAAGAAATTTAAGAACAAGATTATTGAAGGTTACTAACATAAGGTTACGAAAGCAACATAGCATTGGATCGCTTTATTTTAGATGGAATTTCTTGTCAGTTTTTCCGAGTGGAAATGCTAGGTACTGTGGCCTTGTTACTGGAGGATTTCATCTCTGTGATCAATCCCTGCCGATTTTGCATTGTTTCCGTTATTTTTGTTTGTTACTTTACTCGTCTCTCTCATCGTTTTCTTTTCTTTTTCTTTTCTTTTCTCTCATCGTTTTATCTTGTAGATATTTGTATTATTCATGTACTTGTTTTGCCCCGCCCCGATTAGCTTTCCAGCTATTTGCAGGGCAAACAAATCATTCAACTCTTCTATTGTTATACTAAGAATAAATTGTTGTTGTTGTTGTTGTTTTTTATGTGTGTGTTTATATCGGTCAATCTTGAAAATAAATAAACAAACAAATAAATAAACAAACAAAAAATAAATATACGAAAAAGAAGTGACTTAGAAAAACATTTAACTATAAAAAATTGCGACAAAACATTTCTTAAAAACATTGTAAAATTTTAAAAAGCTAAAAAGCTGACGACGTTTCGACGTTACCGTAACGTCATTATCAAGTCAAAAATGTATAAAAACTAGGTTCTATAAATACTAAAACGAACAATAAATGATGAAAATAATTGCGAAAATCACAACTTAAACAAAAAGTTTCGCACGTATGGAGTCCGTTTGGACGTTCAAATTAGGTTTGCATTTCTTGATGTAAAGCATTTCAAACACTAAACAATCAAATTTGCCTTGACACCTTCTCAGAATCTTAAAATGGCTCTCATTCAAAAGATCGCTCCCACCGTGCGCTTCATGTAAATGTTTGCCAATTGCCGAATTTTTGTGCTCAGCAACACGTTGAAAAAGGTGCCGGGCTGTGTAACCGACATAATCTGCATCGCACAGATCACATAAAAAACGATAAACAACGCATTGCTGATTGACAATTGACAAACAAATAAACAAGCAAATAAATAAACAAATAAACAAGCAAATAAATAAACAAGCAAATAAATAAACAAATAAATAAATAAACAAATAAACAAACAAATAAATAAATAAACAAACAAACAAACAAACAAATAAACAAATAAATGAACAAAATCATGTTTGTTATTCCTTACTTAAAAGTAGCCACGAAGTTTGTTGTAGGCCATCCGATGACAAACGACTTGTCCGGCGGTTTAGTGGTCTCACACACGTCATCAAGACAGTTAGCCAACCAGATCTCACTGACACGCACACGGTGCTTAAGCTTGAATGATGACGTGGATCTGAAAAGACGACAACGTATGATTTTAGGAGATATCTTCTTCTCTATTAATTGACAGTATCTTCTCTCGCCCTTTCGAACACCGACAAGACCGTGGGGACAATTGGGCCTAATTAACCTCTTTAACATGGTGAATTTTGTTGCAGAATTGCCGAGGTTGTTAATATTCCTAATTCTCTATTTTCGAATTGCCAATAATACACTTTGTTTGCCCCCCAAATTTTGCATAAACTATTGTTTTGAAATGCTCTTGGGAATATGCAGTCCTCCCAAGAGCATTTACAAACAACAGTTTATGCAAAATTTAGGGGGCAAACAAAGAGTATTATGGGCAATTCGAAAATAGAGAATGCACACTTAATTACACAGTGTTTCATCGTTTAAACCTCGTGAACACGCGAAGTGTTGAACGGGTTATAGCAAAAACGAAACTATATGCAGATTTTCACTCGGTCGATCGGTGATATCCGAGAAATGTAATGTTCACCTGCCTTAGCCATGGAAACGGCGCTGAAGGGAGGGGAGGGTGGAGAGTTGGACGCAGGGGGTGGGGGGTCGGTGGTCGCCTGGGAGAGGGGAGTCCGAAGATTGTTTCGTATTCACGAGTTGACTCATAGGAGCCTTGATCAGTTTTACCGCCGCATTTTCGATCAAAGTTTGAGTGATTGCTCCTGTAAAGTTCCCACTTATATTTAGGGGCCTGTGCTAGGCAGACATCCTGGTATTCCTATGCCATAAAAGGCTTTTATTCTGAAGTAATGTTTTACTAGAACTATCAAAATCAAAATATTATCATGCAAGTTAAAAGTGTTCAAAGTGGTATTTAAATACAGTGTCGTGTTACAACAGAACGTTGAACGTCCAACGCGCTAAACGACACACCACAACGCCTACACTCCCGCATGGACAGTTTTTGTTTTAGGAAGTTGCGAGGCTGAAAAATATCCTCTAGCAAACTTTTTCGAGTAAGCATTTCTCTAATAAAAGTTGGGGGGGGGGGGGGGGAAAGTAAACGTTCCCGGAGAATTTAATGGAAAAAATTCAGACATCATCGAATGTCATCTACGGGAGAAAATAAGCGTGGTCTTACACAGAACCTGTGCACACATTATCAACGCATTCACATTTTGTTGGAATCAGCAACATGACAGAAGAAAATGAATTTCACGCATTGTGAGCCACTTTTGTTGTATATGTCTAAAATAACCGCTTTTTTCGAGAGACCCTCGACATCTAAGACTATCGGTAACGTGACCGACGATTATAACGTCTTGCCCGACAACCCTGAGCCGCCAAAGAAACAACAGGACAACGCCGGCAAAGAAGACTACAAAATGAACAGTATACTATTTAGGTATTTTACCATATTTTCAGTCATCAAAGGGAAAATGACCGCAAAAAAATAGCTAGTGACCTTACTGGTTTTGCTAGTAGAAAAAAAATGTTACTAGCAAAACTTTGCTTGTGGGCTAAAAAGTTAAGTTCAACCCCTGAAAAATGGCCCCAAAGATGTCCGCTTACGGGAGTTTCCACTGTTCGCAAGTGCTTTACAAGTTACATTGTGGCGCTTACCTGGGCTTTGCTACCAACAGAATATCATCGAGTAGGAATAAATGTCTCTCTTGAGATGACATTGCCTTAAAAGTAAAAGCAACATATTACTAATTGCTGCGGAACGAGCGTAGCGAGTGAGCAGCAACATAATCAGGATTTAAGAGAAAAATATAAGAAAAAAATATAAGCTAGGAAAAATCTCGATTTGATCGCTTTTTACCAGAATTCACTGCGCCACGAACACATTTTGGGCCAGAATGCACTGCGCCACGAACAATAGCCTCGCTTGCTGCTTCAAGCTCAGTGTTGGCTGCGAGATTTGTAATACAGTATTATGGTCCAACATGTCCCAGTCGAAATCGGAACTGAAGTGTCGAAGACTACTACGAGTTGAGCGGGGACTGCGAGGCATGGTGATAGGACCGTTGAATGGCAAAGATTTTCGAAGATTGTACGGAATAAAAGACAAATTTATTTTGAAATCACTCCGACAGGGGTCGATGAGACTGAACTGAGCTGAGCGCTTGGGGACGCGAAACCTGAGCTGAGCTTGGGAGACGCGAACACACAGTAATTAACCTAAATTTTCACACTTTCCTCGTGGTGAACGCGTCCTTTACTCAACAATATTCTACAGACATTGTAGGAACTTGATGCGTGAATTACAAAACAAAATTAGTCTTATCAGCTGGAATTTTCGTCGATTCATCCCGGTTACATTTGCTTTGCTTCCCCTCAAAAAACGAAAGAGAAAATTCTGTAATACCAGCGAGACGATAAAACAGCATTGTTACAACAAATTTACCGCAGCAATTACTATCTTTTGGATACACTAGTATAAAATAGAAATAATTAGTTAAATTTCCGAGTCCCCCCTTTCCAATGTTGGGATCTCAGCGAACAATTACGCACTAAACATGTCCCGTTATACACAACATTGTAACAGGGGGAGGGGAGAGAAAGAGAATAATAGTGAAAACTACAATTCTTCCCAACACTTTTGTCTATGATTGTAGCACTGGTGTGAGGCGGGCAATCTCACCACTTTACTCAGTTGGGAGAACTTAACTGCTGATCAAAGGGTTACTTACGGATGACAGTTGAACGGATCCTTCTCTTATAAATGTTCTGGACGGGAGGAGATCTGGCGATAACGGGGAACTGGGCTCTGATGGCGTCTTCATACGCATGCTCCCTGCATCTATAGTGGAACTAAAGCAGAAAAAAAAGAAAACAGCCAGTAAATTTCGATATTGTACAAAACTGGGACTTTCGTCAATTCTGAAACAGGCCATATTAGGAATCACGGCGGTAGGGGCAGTATGCAGCTCTTACAAGGTCTTCTTTGATTTGCTGAGAAAACAATAGAACAGACATCACAACAATGGACCCTAGCCCTGAAAACAATAGAGCTGCGAAATATAGGGGTCCAATGAAATTAGGGGTTGTTGAGAGCTGCGTGGTATCTGCGGCGGTTTGTTAAGTTAACAAACCAAACTGATAAATAATAAACCAAGGAGTCGCATTTTCCGCTTAAGAAACTAACCTCGGTCCATGAGAACGGCAATACTCAATGAACAAAGACAGACTGACCACCATTTTGTATGAAGCAAAAAATTCCCGATGCCGCTCTACGTGCATCAAGTTCAGCTTGGCGATATTGACTGAGCTTCACAAGTTTCGAGTGTCCTTATACCATGATTATACATACTTAAAATGATTTAAAATCATTAATAAGTCATAAAGATCAATAGTGATTAAGTGTAACTGTGCTGTCACAAGAGACAGAAAAAAATCGTAATGAACGAAGGAACACTGTTATTTCCTTTTCGGTTTTGGTACAGCCATTATTTCGCTCAATAAGATTCTAACCTGACAACTTGTTTTACGGAATAAATAACGTGTCAAATGGAAGCTCTCGGTCATTTAGGATAATAGGCAATTCTGAAAATATACCTAACGAATTTCAAATATCCAGGGAAATAGATTTTTAATTTTCAACGATGTGTTATAATATCGCTGAGTCGATTGCCGCAATTGTCATCAAAGTTTTCACGTCCTGAAAGACTGCACGTCCGAAATGCTAAAACGTGCTCAGAAACACAGCTTTCGGAACGACAGACCATGTCACGGGTTTCCAAGCTTGGAAGATATTTTGTCGAGAAGGTAAACACATCAGAACTTAAATCTTTCATTTCCATGGAGTTCTAACTTTGCAACAGTGGATAAATATCACAGGGTGAGCATTCGCATGAAACTAAACTACGGTGCAATACCTAGTCAGGGAACAGACGAATCATATTTCCTATCTTGGCCAAAGAAGGAAGGAAATGGCTTATTAAATGGTTCTTTTGAGTCTGTGAATAAAATACTTACAGTATTGAGCGGTGTTTTTCTGTCACGGTGGTATTGTTTATACAAACAGGGTTTGTATTTTGAATCTGTGATAAAATTCTAAAGGGTGAAAAATCAATTTAAAGCTACTGGCCGTACAAAGTGGGTCTCACTTTTACGTCTATGAATGACATCCTCATTGAGCAGTACTTTCCTGTGGTACTGTTTATTATGCTGTACAAGGTGGTTCTAACGTTTGAGTCTGTGGATGAAATCATAAAGTGTGAACATTCAAATGAAAGCTACTGAGCAGTACTTTCCTGTGGCACTGTTTATTATGCTGTACAAGGTGGTTCTAACGTTTGAGTCTGTGGATGAAATCATAAAGTGTGAGCATTCAAATGAAAGCTACTGAGCAATACTTTCCTGTGGTACTGTTTATTATGCTGTGCAAGGTGGTTCTAACTTTTGAGTCTGTGGATGAAATCCGAAAGTGTGACCATTCAAATGAAAGCTACTGAGCAGTACTTTCCTGTGGTACTGTTTATTATGCTGTACAAGGTGGTTCTAACTTTTGAGTCTGTGGATGAAATCCGAAAGTGTGACCATTCAAATGAAAGCTACTGAGCAGTACTTTCCTGTGGTGCTGTTAATTATGCTGTACAAGGTGGTTCTAACTTTTAACTATGTGGATGAAACCCTAAAGTGTGACCATTCAAATGAAAGCTACTGAGCAGTACTTTCCTGTGGGGCTGTTTATTATGCTGTACAAGGTGGTTCTAACTTTTGAGTCTGTGGATGAAATCCTAAAGTGTGACCATTCAAATGAAAGCTATTGAGCAGTACTGTACTGTGGTACTGTTTATTATACCGTACAAGGTGGCTTTCAACTATCGAATAGTACTTTTCTGGGGTGCTGTTTATTATTCTGTACAAGATGGTTCCAATTTTAATTCTGTGGATGAATACCTGAAATGTGGCAGATTAAATAAAGAGGGGGACATTGGGGTTTGCGGTATTGCGGTATTGGACAATTTTTCATGCGGTATTTCGGTAATTCTAATCTAAAATTGCGGTATTGCGGTATTCCCAAAACCTGCGGGATTCGGTTTTTTAGCGTTTTGATCGGTATTAAAAATCATCCGCCAGTGTTTTACAACCCTTTTCGATCATTTTCCAGTTTCTTGTCGACCCTTGTCGTTTCGGAAACATCTCTAAGGATCTCTGAGAGTCCTAAGATCCTCTAATCCGTCACGCGAGTTTATATTACATGAAGCGTGATAACAATTTGATCGTTTCAACAACCAATTAAAAGTCACGGCACTGACGCACTGACATTTAATATTTAATATCGACCTTTGCTGACCCCCACCAAGGGTCCAAAATCATGACCAAACCTCGCGCTTTGCCACACAGACCAGACATTATTCAACATGGCTGCAGCAGCGAGATCCGCGATCGTGACAAGAGAAGTCGAAATGGCCGTAATCGATTGTGTGGGGCTATTTTACGAAGGGGGACAAGGTGACGTAAATTACCGAAAAAAGTTTAGGTGTCGGGTGAACAAAGAAGAAAAACGGCTCGCCAAATTTAGGGAAAGCATTAGGTAAGTTTAATAATTTGGATTGTCTCATTGCACATCACCCGGGACATCAAAACGAAACCTGACCTGATTTGAGCTGATTCTGGCATTAAAAGTATATAATAGTGATAAGGACAAACACAACAAACAAACAGTGACCATCATCGCAAGGTTTGCTCGTGGTAATGGGTTGTAGTTGTCCGGAGTGCATGGCTTCATTTGCTTTCATGGTCTTTTACAAGGATTGTGTGACTGACTCTCTATACTCTCCCGATGTGTTATATATTAAGTCATTGGCGCGATTTATACTGGAGACGGACGATCCGTCTGGACGAACTTGGGCAAACATTCGCTAGTTCGTCTGATAATCCGTCTGTGTATAAACACGGGCAAAGAGACGGATTACCCGTTAAGACGAACTGTCTGCTAAGTTCGTCTTGGCAGACGAACTAAGCAGATAGTTCGTCTAGACGGATAATCCGTCTCTTTGCCCGTGTTTATACACAGACGGATTATCAGACGAACTAACGAATGTTTGCCCAAGTTCGTCCAGACGGATCATCCGTCTCCAGTATAAATTGGGCCATTAAGTATTATTGCCCCCGTTTTAAATACGTATAAATGGACAACGAAGCACGCGTTCAGGTAACCTAAATTATGGACTCAAATGGACCTATTTGGCTATTAAGTGCTATCCTCTTTAAATAAAGGCTTTATTATTATTATTATTATTATTATTATTATTATTATTATTATTATTGTTATTATTATTATTAATAATAATAATAATTAACAATTAGTATAAATATTGTAAAAGTATTGCTAAAAAACTTCATTTCAATAATAATAGTAATAATAATAATAATAATAATTTTTTTTAAACCAAAGCAACACTATAATAATAATAGTAATAATAATCACTTATTATTATTATTATTATTATTATTATTATTATTATTATTATTATTATTATTATTATTATTAAACCTACGAGGAAATCGAAGTTAAGGAGAATTTGTTTTTCCTTATTGAGTCATCACGTTAACCTGGCCCCACGTAATGATGTCAACGAACACTCCAATGGTTGGCGAAAGACATCCCTTTAACATCATTTCATCCCTCACAAATGACAAATTTGGTAATGACTAAACCGACTGAACCCTACCCTAAAATACATTTGATGGACCATGATGGCCTTTCTAGATGTGTTAATAAAGAATTGACCGCAGTACTAAAATGCAAAATCTGCGTGTGGAGGTGGGTACAATCTGCGTGTGGAGCTGAATAGATAGGTAAAAGTATTTTAAAGCATATGAAATATAGTGGCCCATCAGGTCGGTGCTTATCTCCGGTTTCCGTAGCATGAGACGATTACGAGTATGTGCGTACCTCCGTCCCCTGGATGGGAAGCTACTCCTTCGCAAGGTTACCCACCAGCATTACATTTGTCGGTACCTATCTGTACACCTGGGTGGCGCCTGGGTGGAGAGAGGCACCGGAAGGGTAAAGCGTCTTGCCCAAAAACACAACACAGTATTCGACCAGTACTCGAACCGGGCAATTCGATCCGGAGTCCAGTGCGCTAATTGTTAGGCCACCGCGTCTCCTACAATTGCTTGTAGAGAAATTTGCATTTTCGACAAGACCCTTGTAAAGTACAAAATCACTTAACAGTTGAAGGTTGCAGTTGGAACCAATAGATATTTTTATATAAGGAAATCAATGTGCTACTCACTAGACCTCTGGGCCTTCACAAAATACCCTGTAGATGACCATGGAAAATACAGGAAAGACGATAGATGTTGCGGGAGTAGGGCCACTAATAGAGAAGACGTTTCTCAAGACTATTTATAGTGCACCAACGCGATGTAAGGAACGCTATTACCTATAAAAACATCCGCCAGTAATTAAGGCCAGCAACCAAGACATTCGGCATTTTAGAATGTAAATTCGTGATAAACATTTAGCACTGAGTTTGGGAGGGAAAAATTTCAGTCCTTTCTTTCACAATCAGAAAAGTGAAACAATAAAGGTAACTAAAGTTGATTTTTGTTCAATATTAGCCAACAAGTTACTGGACGTTACTGTCGTTACTCATTTTGCTAAAACGAACATAACTTGCCTTAAGGTGGCTCCATATAGTTATTGGCCAGTCTTTCAAATAAGATGTACACGATCTTATAGGTGTCTTTCGAGAGTTTTGTTTCGTGATACTAGGCATAATATACACATACACGTAGCTAAGGCTTTCTAGTTTACGGAGAAGTCTAATTTGGCAGTCTTGTCTCGTTAACATGGCAATCAATGATTAAGTTGTTGGGCTTGTTGTTCAAGGCTAGCAAACCTCTCAACGGATTTTCTCGGTTTTTACACGGTAAATATTCACGATTTTTGGTGAAACAAAAGAAACATTAATAAGTCTAATCTAACAAAGCCATAAAAAAAATCGGTACATAATTTTCGGCAATTTACTCACTTTTCGTGTTTTACGTTTATTGGGTTTGTGTCTTTCTTTTGTGATCGAGAGCAAAGAAAATCCTATCAATTTGTCAATTGTTATAAAAATTCACCGTGTGGAATGCTTGCAATAAACGTTTTAGTTACCGCAAAATCCTCTTTATTTTCGTGACGTCATCAAAATAAACAAACGCGCGATCGCGCCATTTTCGTGTCCATGCCTCGCGCGCCAAAAAAACTACATGGAGCCACCTTAAGCGGACATGTGCGCGAAATTTAACGAACAGAGCAGCGGCCTGGGTATTCTATCGATTTTTGACAAGGTAATGCGGTATTGCGGTATTTGGCGATTTTTTTTGCGGTATTGCGGTATTTGTCGATTTTTTTTGCGGTATTGCGGTGTTCAGAACCCCCCAATGTCCCCCTCAATAAAATTAAAATCTATTGACTCAGCAGTACTTTCCTGTGGTGCTGGTAATTATGGTGTACAATATGGTTTTAACTTTTGAATCTAGATGCAATTCAAAGGTATGAACATTGAAATGAAAGGTATCGAGTAGTAATTGTTTGGTAATAACTTTAAATCCTAAAGAGGAACCCGAGTAAAAACTATTTACGTCATGTTTTTGTTCTTTACATTGAAAGAGGAAACGTGTTTACATGGAAATTCATTGTTGTGGTCAATACTACTGTTGAACACCAATAACTCAAACCGTCAGCGGAAAATAATACATTTTGATATCACGAAACTTCGAGTTAGCGTTAGCGCGAGCAGAGAAAACTTTCATTTGGCCTAAGTTAGCGAGAGTTCGTCCTATCCGGCTGTCGGATTATCGAAAGTTGAAAGCACACAGTTTGATTCTCAGATCATTTGGCCGACTTCTATATCTGAGTATTTGTCTGATCGTCCAGTAGAAGACAACCAATTATAGTGCTCAATTGCTTTTTTCCAGGAGATGTTTATAGAACATTTTTCAATTAAGTGTCGAAAGTAATTTCGCAATCCTCGGTAGGAAAAAAGATGGCGACTGGTACATTTACCCATAATTCTTAGCGCACAAAAACCTTAACAACGTTCATAAAAATGTAAAGAAAAGTTATAAAATCTTCAAACCTGGTCTACACATTGTCCTTAGTACTGGAACAAACATTGTAAAAATTTGGCTTTCTTTGTGCCTTATGTGCTGTGTTAGGTCCGCAAGGTATTGTGGTAAAATGAACAGCGCCATCTTTTTTCCTACGGTGGATTGCTGTGCTTTAGCATTGATACGCTTTGTGATTGGCTAAAAAATCCCGCGCCACTTTATGAGCCAATCGGAAGTAAAACCAAAACCAATTGTTAGTTGCTCGCACGTGTTTTCCCGCGCTTGGCGGCGGCGACGTGTATTTGCTTTGAGTTCTGATTGGTTCACTGGATTGTCTGCACCTCTTGTGATTGGCCAGAGTTATTACTGTGGTTTTGGTTTTACAACACTCAATTGAAAACTGTTCTATAACTTAACCGTTGTTTTTAACTCTTTTTAAATCTTTACCTTTTCGTGGAGTGAGTTTTGCCACCCAATGCGGCTTTAATTGCGGTTGTTGGAGCAGAGCGTCGTCTTGAGGCTGCTTTGAGCCGCTGTTGACATAAAACAAACATGGCGTGTCTAAATAACAAACATGGCAGGTCTAAATAACAAACATGGCGTGTCTAAATAACAAACATGGCAGGTCTAAATAACAAAATTGGCGAAGACGCAGAAACCATGACACTTTTAGGTTTCAAAAATTTACTTTAACTTTATTAACGAAGATAACAACAACATAGTATAATAGAACGCGCATAGTTATTTCATTCTGGAAATTGTTTGGTCGTCATACCGCTAAATCACGTTAGACTGTTAACGAACGAAACGAAACGAAACGAAATTTATTTACCCACGTAACACCTAAGAGCTCAGGAGCTCGTTACAACGTGTACGTGCGTTCCAGATCGAATTGGAATTTAGAATGTTGGTTTTTGAGGAGAGGGGAAAACCGGAGTACCCGGAGAAAAACCTCTCGGAGCAAGGAGAGAACCAACAACAAACTCAACCCACATATGACGGCGGGTCCGAGGATCGAACCCGGGCCACATTGGTGGAAGGCGAGTGCTCTCACCACTACACCACCCCTGCTCCCCCAAAAAACCTTCTTCCTAAATCTTGTTCACAGCCTTAAGTGAAAGATCATGCGTCACCCTAATCATCATCATGATTTACTGAATTTACAAGGAGCCAAAACTTCAGATATCATTTCCCTCATACTAGACTGCATAGCATGCGCCGGTTTATTTCTTGGGCGAAATTTCGTGGATACGCGCGCGAGCGGAGAAAGGGAGAGGAGAACTCCCTTTCACGCGCGTGTCCTCGAAATTTCGCGCGAAAAAAATATTCGCCCCATAAATAAACCGGCATGCAAAAAAGGGGCTACCCTCATGCACGAGGCTTTGGCTAACCCGGCTAATAATATACATGAACAAATTACTCGATTCTGATTGGCTAAGAGCAGTGCAGCAGTGCAAAACGTGTAACACCGATGCAAAAAGTGAAACACCAGTACAAATTACAAATCGAAAAAAAAAGTTTTTTCTTCTTTTTTTTTTTGGCCAAGAAAAAAAAGAAAAAAAATTCCCTAAAAAAAATTTGCAAAAAAAAAAAAAGAAAAATCCAAACAAAAATGGATGCAAATTTTTTCATGTATAATTATTAATAAGTAATCATACGGTTTGCTCGTTCAATTTGGGATTAACTTGCACTTGTGAGTTTTTCAAAAAGCTCAAATTGCACGAGCCGCTTTGAGCTTTTTGAAAATCTCACTCGTGCAAATTAATCCCAAATTGAACTCGAAAGCGTACGATTACCTATACTAATTCGAACATTAAATCACCTGAAACCATGTTGAATATCAAGAAAATTCAACAAAACAAAAAACATTCAACTATGAAAAGCACATACATGTGAATTGTGTTTTTCTAGGAGGCATAAGTTGTCACTGGGAAATCTGTCTTGTATGTCGTAGATTTTGCACTGAGGATAACAAAAAATAATAAAATACCATTACTGAGGGAAACGTTGAAACTATCGAAAAGTAAAAATAACAATAAATAATTTGTCTGAAAATGAAACTATGCCACTTTTTACACGAGACGATTAGCGCAACATGGGGGCGCCGACGATTTTCTTCGTAATTTTTGCGTTGCGAAGTTTTTGAATCAGCTTTAAAAACTGCAACGCAAAAACACGAATTTTACTCAAGTTGTTTCGTGAAATATTCCTGTCGTTAATTTTGTTGCGCTAAAAATCGTCGTTACGAATCGTCCCATGTAACATCAGTTTATAGCCAGCAAACAACATTAAGTGCTGTTTGCGATGTCTGATTTACGACCTCATAACAAAGGCGTACGACTTCCTTTATCACAGAGCATTAATATGTAACGTAATATGTTATTTATTTATTTATTTATTTATTTATTTACGGTTCAGATTTGCGTTTGCTGAGCTATCGTCAAAAATTCCCGAAATGTAAACATATTTTCCCGCGCTTAACACCGGTTTTATGTTTTCCCGCGCTTAACGCCGTTGTACATCTTTCCATTGCATATTTCCCGCGCTTAACATCAGTTGTTTGTTTCCTAGCGACCGGCACCGGTTGCATATTTCAGTTCCGCGCTTGACACCTGCCACGAATTTTGTTTGGTTAGGTTGCCAGCGTGACTATGACTAACTATATTATATTTTGGCGTGACATTACAGGGCAACATGAGATGATAAAAAAGAAGACAGGATTACGAGGTTAAAGGTGGTATGAAATATCATTTACGGCAAAAAAAAAAAAAAGGACTCGTTGCAATAATCTTATCTTTGAAGTCTTCAAAGGCGTAGTTACCACAGCCTATTTTTGTCGCTGTAAATTTGACGAGAATGCGTCTCTGCAAATGTATGCACAATACAGGCACAATGAAGGCACAATGAAGGCACAATACAGGCAGGTAGAGTGAAATGTCAACGTAGAGGTTGTCGAAAACGTGCCTGGTATTTGAGATTTTGAATGATGATATTTGTCATTACCTCGCAAAACAAATCTTGTAACATGTGTTAATGATAGGTGAGAGTGCTTAACAGTCAACCGTTTTCTCGACACCACAAGTATCTTGGCTGGAATGAAACCTTTGGAAGTTTGGAATGAAGTTTGGAATGACACCGCGACAAGAGGCACTTCAAAAGTGCGATACACTTGAGATACGTGGCGAGTAATCGATCTATTGCTAGCAGATACGGTGCATATTTCCTAACGATTGGATGAACTATGATAATGAATATAAACATGGCTGAGATTGCTGGAAAGGAAACAAGAATAGGAAAAGAAGTGCCAAACCAATATTACATTTTCTACCTTACCAAGGGTGTGTTGGAATGTGTAATAATGCGGAATAAACCGAATAACACTGAGAACAGTTCGTTAAGGCAGAGACAGTGATGTCTGCAGAAACTTACTCGGAAACATTCAGATTTCCAGCGACTTTACAAACCCTGTTTTTTTATCCCAGAATACAGGGAATCGCTAGGTAAGTGATTTAAATGTATAAGTCGAAGCTGTTGCACCTGAAGGGAACCAAGGGAATTCCCAGAAGTTTCCTTTTTTTTCCATAGAAGCACTAAACGCGGCTATAAAACCACGAATTTTAGCGAACACGTTTTTCTTTGTGTATGATACTAGCCTCATCCTTGCAATGCAATGACTAATCACCAACTTCTCTTCACAAACACAAGTGGACATGTATTACGTGTCAAATATCTGTACAGCTTAACTTGTTTTAACTAAACTCATCCAAGGTAGGGGGGGGGGGGGTATTGTACCAAAACGTGATTAAACGTGAAGGCTAAGTCTATTATTAGAACTTCATGACGCGTGGGTGGATGTTTAAAACCTTTCAATCTTGGACTTATACCTTGAGCCACATAATCTAGTGCTATCAACCCGTTAACTCCCAAGAGTGCCAAAGAACAAAATTCAAGAAAAATTCCAAATTTCATTTTGTAAAATATTGAAAAACTAATGGTACCATGTAAAAGAAATACTGAAGAGGTTTCATTTGAATGGTCACACCATAGGATTTCGTTAACAGACGAAAACGTTAGGACTACACTACATGTCTCCATAATTGACTCTGAGAGCCAATGAGTTAAACAACAAATTCCTGACGTGCTGTTTATTATGCTGTACGTTCTAACTTTTGAGTCTGGATGAAATCATAAAGTGTGACCATTCAAATGAAAGCTACTGAACAGTACTTTCCTGTGGTACTGTTTATTACGCTGTACAAGGTTCTAACTTTTGGGTCTGTGGATGAAGTCCTAAAGTTTGACCATTCAAATGAAAGCTACTGAGCAGTACTTTCCTGTGGTGCTGTTTATTATGCTGTACAAAGTGGTTCTAACTTTTGAGTCTGTGGATGAAGTCCTAAAGTTTGACCATTCAAATGAAAGCTACTGAGCAGTACTTTCCTGTGGTGCTGTTTATTATGCTGTACAAAGTGGTTCTAACTTTTGAGTCTGTGGATGAAATCCTAAAGTGTGACCATTCAAATGAAAGCTACTGAGCAGTACTTTCCTGTGGGGCTGTTTATTACGCTGTACAAGGTGGTTCTAACTTTTGCGTCTGTGGATGAAATCCTAAAGTGTGACCATTCAAATGAAAGCTATTGAGCAGTACTTTCCTGTAGTGCTGTTTATTGTGCTGTACAAGGTGATTCTTACTTTTGAGTTTGTGGACGAAATACTAAGTATGAACATTCTGCTGAGCAGCACTTTCCTGTGGTGCTGTTGATTATGCTGTACAAGGTTGTTCTTACTTTTGAGTCTGTGAATGATATCATAAAGTGTGACCATTCAAACGAATGCTATTGAGCACAACGTGACTATGGTACTGCAGTGTGCACATGTATTCAATTATTATAGAAAATTAAGTAAACTCGTATGTGATAAGGAAAAAACGCTAGGATACTTGGTGTGTTTACATGCACCTAAGAATTGTTTTAACGGATCAGGCATCCCTTATAAAGATCGTATTTCCTGTATGGATGAACAACATCACACAACTGAATAACAATAACACTATAACTACGCGACAACAAATTTAGAGATATTTCCAGGCGGAAATATAAAAACGCATTTTGCCGGCAAAACAAGAAGGCTTGTAACGAGGAAAGGCCTAATTAATTACGACCTATCAAACCTAACATTACTCAAATTAACAAAACTGGAAGGTTTTAAAATTCTTGAACGTGATCCAATGGTTGTGTCTTGAATCATTTAGCGGAAGCGATGAAATGTTTGGGCCAAATCCTCAAATAAAATAAAAATATGATAGTAACACAGCAATAACCGTACAGCAAAATAATGTTCAAGGCGATATAAATCATCCATCATAGCTTCAAGCGGTGTTACTATAAAAAATCGTATCGCGTTTGAGACCGGCTGGTTTCGACACTTCAGGCAGGAAAATTAACATTATAACACCTCTTGTAAGCGATATAGAAGCTATATCACAACTGAAACTCACTTAAATCTTTCACAGAAGTTAACCCATCACATGTTTCGGAACTGTTCGTAAAAAGACAGCTAATTATATCTTAGCTTTAATCCATCTTTACACAAAGGCCAATTTTCAAGACAGAGCATTTCATCTCAAATTGTTACATCCGTTTAGAGCTCTATGGTATTCGTTTCACAACATTTCATCGGACAAATGCCACTTCAAAGTGAAACATGTTAAACATTCTAAATTTTAACAGCAATACCTGTTCTACATCTGTTCGCGTTTTGATCGCTCGACGAACAACCACTGGGCTTTGAGATGGTACGACACACAGCGACACTGCATAAGTCGGCGATTCGGCACTACGGATGGGAACTTTCGTCGCCATACTCTGCGCTTGTTTTTCTCGTCGTAGAACCATGAATAAGGTGTGCTAGTCTACCCAAGGTGCCAACAGACCACATGAACCTTCACCGGCGAATCTATTACAGCGCAAACTGCCGTTTTATCTTTCAAGGACAAACAGATCATAACTTTTGCTGCACGTATTTTCTCATCCAAGAAACGTCCGATTTGGAATAGTGCAATGGTTGAGCGCAGATTCGTGAGCACCGTTTGACGTTCCAATCAAGTTCGTGAAGTTTAAAAGCGCATCTGCGTTCCTCTCCTCTCCAGAGGAATGAACTCACATTAATCCGGACGGATAATCGGTATTAAACCATTTAAATCCCTTATGCCTAGTAATATTGTTTCAGTCGAACACGGCGCCCGACATAAGAGTGAATAATAAGGGCGGTCTGGTTTCAACACTATCTACGAAATGATACAAAGTGATTGCATTTCTTGAATTGTTATGGCGTATTGCTTTCACATGATGCTGGAATTGAAATGACCGTCATCCAAAAACAAATATATTAAAATTTCAACTTAGAACTAGTTTGCGAAAGGAAACAAATAAACATCTGTGTGAATAATAAATATAAACTTGTATGACATACTTAAGGATTACAGATGAAGTCTTATCAATCTTATAAGAAGTAAGGTCAGGCAGAACCTGAAAGGTCAAAGGACTGAATTAGCGCGTACTCGTATCACGCAAAACGATTAACATGAACAGAACAAACAACGAAATGAAACAAACAAACGACATTTCAGCGGGGAAAATCACCTGTACGATTTTCCAACCAAACAGCAACCTTAAAGTCATAAACTTTTAAAGACAAAAGCGTATTGAAAGAGTGGGATAGCAAACATTCCATCGAATGAGCCATGTTTGAAGGGCTTGCGGCTTTACACAAAAGTAAACACAAGTTCTATTTTGCGGGTAGAAATAATTAGCTGAAGGAACAACTGACGTCCACAACTGGGTAATTGAAGCAATCTGGGATCGGTGTTTAACGGAGATCCGGGCATGAGAAATGGAAAATATGTCAGGCACGAGCAAATTTTATCACATACAAAATCAAATATCATCAATTCGAGTGTAATAATAAGTTTTGATAACCATCATTAGAGTGCGTGAGTTTAGATTTCCACATAAAATATGTCTTAGTGATAAAATTTGGACATGACGGAAGTGTTTGCGATCTGCGGTAAAAAAAAAAAACCCAGTGCTGCGCTTATATAAAATCCAGCGACGATGAGTCTAACTGAAAATCCAAACAAAGCTATCTTCAGCACTAATCAAACTCTTGAACCAGGAGTACAGATAACAAAAAATAAATTACTTGACAATGATTTATTTTTGTGACAGTTTCTCTGGCATTGTCTTATAAAACAAATGGCCGATCTGCGAAAATAAATCATATATTATTAATGTTGACCACGGTGAGTTTTAATTATTTTTTCCTTATTTTTACTCTTCTTTTACTGACCTGTCAACAGTCAACAGTGGTTTTAACTTTAAATTGTGTGTACGTGTGTGGATAAATTCCTAAAGGATGACCATTTTCTGTGGAGTTGTTCGCTTGTGAAAATTAAATTTGTAGAAAATAATTAATATAATACCACCCACGACTTTAAACAATAATAATAACAACAACAAAAGCAATAATAATAGTAATAATAACAAAGATTTATACAGGGTTAACTTTGCAAAACATTTATTGCTAAAATTACACAATAATCACTCACTGATTTATGAGCCGACTAAATTTAATAAGTTTATTACGCCTAATAATAATAGATTACTGCCGGCAAATCTCTTAACGGTCAATATTTAAATCAGAGTATTTTTGCTTGTTGATTCAGCCCCAAGGAAAACAATACGAAAACATAAATTATTTATGAAATATTGTCTAAGCGAGATTTGAAAAGAAATTAATCGGTATCACTGACGTTAATTAAATTAAATCAAATTAATGGATGCTCTCACGAAATCTCATTATTGTGTATTGTCGACATAGAATATAACTGACCGTTTAATAAGGTTGAATGAAAATGCCTGTCAACTTCTCGACTATCACTCGTACATTAAAAATAAACCCAGATTATTTAAATAATTCCGATGTAGACAGACGAACGTTACTCACTCATTTGCGTGCATCAAAGAAGGAGTTGACAATCACGCAACATTGCTCGATAAAAACTGCATGCCTGATACCAGAATTAACGGTGTAACATTTCGAATTTAATTTGATTTTGTCAGTTAATTTCAACTTAGGAAAGCCACCAAGACGGGGGAAATTTCCAAACGAAGCTAACGTTCATTCAAGCGAATTTTCGCCAATGCTAAATAAAAACACTTCTCGATATATGACAACAATGAAGAAAGTGAAAAGTGATATCTCAAAAGCTCCGAAGTGAAAACTATTGTACCATGGAAAGTCCAGATTGCGAATAAAGCAAGGAAAAGCAGCACTCGCGAATTCAATTAGATTATTGTTATTATCTTTCTGAAAAAGTCTATTTTTAATATAGATCATGACCTAGTAGGTTATTACTATATCTCCCTATTAGCTTTCCTGCTAAGTTCATTTTTAATGCTATTAATTTTTTTTATTTTTACAGCAAATAAAACTTGCATTTATTTAACCCTTTACATTTAACAAGAACTATTTCACGAAATTCATTAAAACCTGAGCTGTTGTTACGAATATTAAGAAGTAAATTCTACGTTATGTTATAGGTGCTTTTCCATGCACAATCTTCTTTGATTAAAATACAATTTTAAAATAATAGAAGTCACATCAAGCAGAAGAATTTCATGTTACTAAAAATACATACAGAAGTATGTAGAAAAATAAACAGTTGCTAACCAAACTATCTAAGAGCAAGCTATCTTCATTCTTATTTTTTCTCAACACGGAAACGAGATACAGTGGAACTTCCCCGTATATTGTCTATTAAGTAACAATGCGTGTAAGAACTAGGCAATCCTCTATTGTTCTGCGGCATTTCGCTTTCCCCACATATGATTGTTTAGATTTTCTTACTGAGAATGCATCAACCTATGGACAACACGTTTTTGAAATAAAATGTACTGAAACTTTATTTTAAAGCGATATTTCTTTTGTGTTACAAGATTTTATCCAATCATGAGACTCCAAAACAATGGTCAAGAAAGGCTTCTAATTTTTCCATGTGTCCCACATAGAAATTTTGCTGCATTAAAACTCAGAATAGTTTTCACTAAAAGGGAATCAATAAGTAAACTAGAGAGAAATAAATGCGCTACCTGATGAAGTGATAGCAGATTTTCATGTTTTAGCCAATGGGGTGGACCGTTTCAACAATAACACAGTTAACACCTTTCTGCATTCCTTGCCGTTGGGTTGCCTAGTTCTTACTTGGACCATTACTTAAAATAACCTCTATGATATACTCTCCCACGCAGCCGTTATTTGTCTCGTCACGCAACGCTCCTGGGGGGGGGGGGGGGGGGGGGTAAGCGTTGCGCGACGAGACAAATAACGGTTGCCTGGGAGACTATCTATGATACGGACACTAAAAACGGGCAACGGGCAAGAAATTTCGGTCGCAGAGAGTAAATTAATAAAAAAATAACTTCTATATTACGGGCACTACAGTGATAACAGTTCCTGAAAGGGTAAAATACAATTTTCAATGTTCAAAATTATTAATTGTTGCATCGGATTGAACTTTGTTGTGTGTGATTAAAGACCAAAATTAATCAATTGTCTAATTTTTCCTCGGTAAAAGCTGTATGGATTTTACACCATACAAAAACATTATTGTGAATTATCTTTGAATTCTTTACAATAGACTTCAATGTTTGCAAGCGAAACAATTTACGATACAATACCACAATAACTGAAAAATTATTATGAGCGGTTTGGAAATATACTGGAGTCATATCCACGACCTCTATACGGTCACTTGGTGTCCGCAAAAAAAAAAACGCTCGTGCAACTAGCTTAGCTACTCCGTGATTATCAGGCTGGTTTTTCAAGTAAAACTTGAAGAAACTCGTCCATCGGAGTTTACAACACTGTGAGGTTTACAAGGATATAACTGAACACAAGTACATTTTAAAATTAACCGCGAACCCAACTGTCTTAATCGGAATAACACGCTAACTGAATTGTGCCTTAATAGCAGCCTTAAGCAGATCCGTCTTACTCTTAACCTGCTAAGAGAGCCATTGAAAACAATTTAACAGACTTTCTCCGCTTTTCATCGCACTGTTGATTTGAACAGTAACCCTATAACATTCTATTCATAGACTTTAACCTTGCAAGAGATCAACCCTTTACAGCACAATATACAGCACTGCAATAAGGTCCTGCTCGCCAGCTAGAAATACACCTTTACAGCACAATATACAATACCACAGAAAAGTCCTGCAGTTCACTGGCTTTGGTGACAGTATTTCATTCTAACGTTACGTAAAAGAGTCTACTTGCCTTAGACCCCAAGCATCGCTTCCTCGATTTCACTTCGCGCGCTCCTGCATATTTCGTTTCTTTTATCTTTTCAACTGAAGAGCACGCATCTCCCATTATATTTCGACTCTTTTCGTAAATTTTAAAAAGCGAGGCACTCGCAGCTAGAACCTGTTTCATCGTGACGTTGTGGAGATAAAATTATCAAAAGGTGTAATCGTGCAAACGCCTGAAAATCCAGGCGACATCAGTCACGTCAACATTAATCCCATGTTACGTAAATGGCTTAAATGTCCCCGACATCCGCAAATTTATCCGTTAAATACTTTTGATAATGTTGCAACACATTTGACTGGCGTCTTTATACAGAAAGTCAAGCGGTGTGGGCAAAAATGCTAAGGGGGCAAATGTCGGTTTGTTTACTTTTAAAAACAGTTTTTAAGACGTTCGCAACTATTCTGTTCCATGCGTAATAAAAAAGCATAGATGCACGAAAATGTTCGGTCAAATTCAACATGGGGAAATTCTAAAAACATTTTTAATAACTTTTGCAACTATTTTTCATGTAGAATAACAATGCTTTAGTTTAATATTTTAATCTTTTTGTTTCTATTTGTTTTAAAAATAAAAGAGTTAAGAAAAAAAATACCCGTGCAATTCTAGTTACCCAAATAATAGCGTACCTCTCATCTTACCCATGTTCCTTATCATTCCTAAATTTGCCTAAAAATCATACTTGCCTATACACCATCAAAACTGATGTCAGCAAACATGACGTCATCTACATATCATCGCCAAAAATAATGCGCTGTTGCGTGCATCTCATTCGTGACGGTATAAAATACTGTCTCAAAATTGCTATACGAGGTTTGATTTCATAACATAAACAAACTTATTAAATAAATAAACAACAAATACATATTTATATATGTGCACCATCAAACTCCGTTTATATTTAAAAACAATAGCTCGTGATCTTTCGTGACTAATAACTATATAAAACAAAGATAACTGTCCTTTTTCAAGCGTAAGTTAAACATTGCACTCCTTGGGTAAGATCGTGTGTCATGTAATACGGTTCTAACTTTTGAGTCTGAAATCCTAAAGTGTGACCATTCAAATGAAAGCTACTGAGCAGTACTTTCCTGTGGTACTGTTTATTATGCTGTACAAGGTGGTTCTAACTTTTGAGTCTGTGCATGAAATCTTAAAGTGTGACCATTCAAATGAAAGCTATTGAGCAGTACTTCCCTGTGTTGTTTCACTCTGGTTGTGAACAAGGTCACATGTATATGTGAAAAGGTTATTGTCAACAGTGACATAAACAATAAACAAATCAGTGTATAGTTACAGCGAGAAACATTAATGCACGTTTGCAGAAAAAAAGGGAAAAAATCCAGGCCAAAAAACGCAGTCTTACTTAAAATAAACCCCTCGTTTTCAAATTGAATTTGCTAACATATCTAATGTTTTCGCAAAAGCCTAAGATGTGTGTCGCAAGAAAATCTGCTTTGTTCCACATTCCTTTTTTTAATCCCTTTTTTACTCCCAAGAGCTCCCGAAACCCGAGAAAAATGCCATGTTGTAAAATACTGAAAACAACTTGTAGAATAAAAAGTACATGTACTGCTTTTACTTATGTGGTCACACTATAGGATTTCATTTGTAGATTTATAAGGGAGAACCGTTATGCGACTTCCGTTCGACTCTGAGGCGTGATTTATAGAGAAACACAGTTAAAATGGAAACATTCTCCGTGATAAAGAAAACAGAAACATTTGTACGATTACAGTAGCATTTCTTACTAACAAACAGAAACACATTCTTGACGACTCTACTTTCAAGAAAACTGCCATAGTTTACGCAAATCAAAAACAAAAAGGCTACAAAAGCTCTTAAATAAACGAATTACTTACCAATATAATAAACTATCTCTTGTCAGTTTAATGAACTGTTTTTATAACAACTGTGGCAAACATGACTTACTTTCCAACAAGGCATCGCATATTCTTGTGATGAATTCGACAAACAGAACTTTTAAAGCTTAGAATTTACGCCATCACATGTGACCTTCACCGCGTTTCAAGTTGATATTTCCTCTATCTCTCCAACTCCAACTCCTGACTTTTCTAGAATGATGTCATCACTTAATTATCAGCTTCAAGACACGGGATCTCGCAGCTTAAACGATGCTTAATGATTTTTAGAACGTTTCTTATTTTGCCGGCGTGGAGGATGTTACTCTGAATTACGTGACAATGCAGCGGTATTTTCAAGTTCGTCTTGCATAATACAAGAAAGGTACTGAGACATTCTGGAGGGCAGAATATGTAACTTGTTCTTTTTTCGTATTAGGCTTGAACTGGGTAACAATATTACTACGGTATATTTTGGTCTGGAACGAGATAGGATTTTATATACACAGAGGATTCCAATAGCCTTCCTGCGATGAAACAGCAACACGTCATAAAATAATATAATTTAGATGGATTAAGAATTATCGAGTCCTTTTCAACAGGAATGTAATGTACACATTTTAGTTTTCAGTAACCTTTCATGGCATTGCTGTTCCAAATGCATTGATAGATTGAGTAATAAGTACTACACATTTCAGACTGTAATTAATGAAGCATATAAGCTTATTGTATTAGTAGACCTAAGTAAGTTACGTCCCTGCATCACGAATCCTATAAATAGTAACACTTTATATTTTGTTAGCAAGCCTGTATCCCCAAGGACTCTGGTATGAATTTTGGAACAGGTTGCTATGAATTCCTCTAATTCAAACACACAAATGACTCATAACCAATTCAACAGTGATGAGGAATTTCAATAGCCGTCGGAAGCAATAAAGGATAGTTCAGAGAGCACTTAAAATGAAGACACTTCACTTGCAATTTTGTGTTGAAAACAAAGGTCAACATTTTCGTGAACGCGTTACCCCGCGTTACCCATTTTTCCGGGATTAAGGATATCAAACATTCCTTTTCAACAAATTCCCACCGCGAGAAAATAGAGGCTATTCCCTTTTGAAACTTGCTTACAAACCTTGTTGTAAACCATCCAAACTACAGTTTACAAAGCAAAGTGCAATTCCAATAAAGCAGCAAGTTTGTTGACAAAATTTTTGTTCATCAGAAGATGTCCGCGGGCCGTCTTAGTGCGCATGCGCAACTAAACGCTCCTTCGTTTGTAAAATAATTATGCGTCGCTGATATAAATAATAATAGAGATGCGCCGGTAATGGTTAAACATATTCTTCAGTTTAAAGGCTTCATTTTTAACGCCATGGCTGTTTTCATTAAACGAAGACATTTTGTCTATTACGAGAATTTTGACACAATCACGCGCGAAGAACTTACTTGGAAGTAATTTTGCTTATGCAGAAAAATGATGAATCCCTATACGAAAGATATGAAATGCGTGTTCAGTAATAAACTGTTTTCGATCGTGAAAGCATTTGAATTTCTGACTTGCATAGCTAATCATATTCTACAACCATTTCTGATTTAAGCTTAAAACTTTTCAACATGCTTTATTTATAGTCAAGAAATACAACTGAATTAGGGAAGAAATCCCACAATGAACATGATTAATGATGTTTGTACAGATAATCTAAGCTACTGCATATCACGAGAATGAAACAACAAGAGCACGATTTTGTTTTTCAAGAGAGGTTTGAGGATTTTTTAAATATTTTTTTTATCTACAGGCAAATAATCAGTCTAAGTATTGCAAAACAAATAACGGCAATGTCTTGAGGCGCGAGAAATATGCGAGTGACTGGTAATAAATATGCGAGATGGCGAAATAAAAACAAGAAGACGCAGCATACACAAAGTCTTATTCCGGAACGGTAAAGACCCCAATTGAATTAGAGGAGATTTGGATCATGTATCACGGAAGGAGTAAGTGGTAATGCAGCGCTTTTAAAAACAAAAACAAACGGATTCCAAAACCAACAGACAATCCTACCAGCGGTGAACGTCAGCTCGTTACCCGACCCCACCCCCCACACGCACGAGCGCCACCTCATCCCTCCATTAAGAACCGCGCGCATGCACACTACAACCTCTTCCACTGAGCTCCATTTTCTCGGCTGAAAGTCCAGTGTACGACACGTGACTCATGCGAAAGCAAGCCGAAAAGCTTCACAATTCGTGGTATAAAATAAATGGAAGGCAGATATAAGCAACCGCATAGAATATAACAACATCAAAATGCCACAAATAAAATAGTGAGGAATGTTAAAATGTGAAAGTCAGGCAAACATTTAAATTAATAGGATTTCAGATTTAGAAGGTCAATTGTATCTGTAAATTAGATTAACATTACAGCTGAACATTGAAAACACGTACACAAACTAAATATACCTAAAATGACTAAAAAAGGGCGTAAGGGCGAACAAAGGTTTTGGACTCTATAAATTAGGGGATATAAGCACTCCTGTCCATCGCTGGAAAATTTCCATAAAATTTTCGTGTCGACAGAAGACGTTTGCATGCAACTGCGGTTACGAAAAATATCATCAAAAATTTAAAAATTTAACTACTTAAATTGAGATTATCCGTTAACGGAGTAAAAGTCTCAAGAGGTATGAGTTTTTGGTAACTTATCGATATAAAGAACGATATGTCATGTCGAGGAAGAATGATTTGGAGTTATTTCTGGAAGAGCAACAGAAGAAAAAGTAACAAAAAAAATCTCGAGCACGGAGGTTTAACACTTTTTATAGATCTTAGATGTCTACTGAGGTAAGAGTAATCCAGCATATGAAGCTACAAAAAGGATAAAATCTTACTTTAAACAACACCTTATAACAGCGGGGTCAAAGTACAACGGATCGAACAATGTAACACAATGAACGCAGCTAATAAAATGGGAGCTAACAATTAAATAAAAAACGCCGGAAGTTTCGGAATTCTTCACTACTTGTTCACGTGCCCGTCCAGGTCTACCATAAAGTACAGTCAGTTTGGTTTTGTAAATGGTAAGGGCCTTCACTTTCGTTTGGTATGTTTATTTTGGAAAGCCCTCAACCAAAATAAACAAACCTCGTATCCTGGGTCTCTCTTCTTGTCGTCGGTGTTAAGCGCGGGAAAATGCGTGAACGTTGATTGGCTGATTTGTTAAAAAACAAGTGTGTGTTTAATCTGATTGGTTGGAGTAAGTTACAAGTGACTTCTGAACCAACAGTAAACCTCAGCAAACGCAAAACCAACTGAAGGAAACACAAAATAATTTTAAGTCACTTGAAAACTGCTGCAATAATTATGATAATTATAACTACTAGCAAACCTCGTTCTCTGCCTCCAGTACTTCCTCCTGCCTTTCTTTTACCATCTAAATAAACAAAATATTTATCAATTGGTATTTCCAACAAGAAATGAGACCGCTCTATAACGTTCGCAGCTATGATCCTACGTATGGTCCAACAATGTTATTATTGTTTAATGATACTAAACGTAAACTTAAAACCTTACTTTTTAAACGAACTTTTTAACTTAACTTTGTAGATTTTTATTCGTAACGTTTTTAGCTTTTTAGAACATCTTACTTGTCAGGAGCCCATCAATATTGATGGCTCCTGTACTTGTAAATAATTTATTGTTTTTCTTTTAAGCTAGCTTTTTAACTTAACATTGTAGATTTTAGATTGTATTTTTAGTGTATTTTGAATGTAATTAGCGCCTATAAATCACCGAGAAAAGGCGCTATAGAAATGTATTATCATTATCATTATTATTATTATGTGTTTATTCCTTTAAGGCTCAGGCACGATGTTCTGCACTGTCTGGTTGATATTCCCTGGAAGCGGGTTCCAACATGTCACCATGGGTTCCAGGACTTTTCTTTCTTTTCTTTCCAGGACTTTTCTTTTAAATGTGTCACGCAATGCGTCACGATATTTCAGATTAGCCGCGAAAATAAACAAAATTGAATCAGCTGAAAGTTATTGTTTGCATTATAAGTGCTTATAAGCCGAGTTAATTGAGCTTATAGCAAATACAATATTTTTGGATGTGATTTTTGGTGTAATTAAGACTTTGAATTTTTGGCCGCCATCTTTGTGCCCCTCTCAGGGGCACAAAGATGGCCGCTCCATACATTTCTTACTAAAAATATCTAATACTCGTTCGCCTATAACTCTTGAACGAAATGCTTTTGCGCTTCAAAATTTGGCCAAGATGTGTAGTTTTAAACTCTTTACAATTCCACAAACATTTTGGATTCGAAATCTATTTTTTAATGCTTCTGAATTTTGATATGACGTAAGTGAAAGACAATGGTTACACCAATTTGCTTCATGTACTTCTCACAGTTGACTGAATTGGCACCAAGTGCCCCGATAACAACTGGGACGACAGTGACTTTCCGCATGTGCCAGAGTTTTGCCACTTCATCTTTCAGTAGTTAGTATTTCTCAATCTTCTCGAGCTCCTTATCTCTCACCCTGTTATCACCTGGGATGGCAACATCAATTATGATCACCTCTCTCTTTCTTATCAATAAAGACAATGTCTGGTCTTCTTGCTTCAATTTTCCGATCACACTGGACTGTGAAATCCCATAGTATCTTGAAGTTTTCACTTTCCACCACTCCCTCAGGCTTCTGTTCGTACCAGCTGTTAGCTCTTTCAAATCCACATTTGCCACGAAGTTGCCAGTGAATATACCGTGCTACGTTATCGTGTCTTCCTTTATATTCTGACTGCGCCAGCTTACTACACTCATTTATTATTATTATTATTATTATTATTATTATTATTATTATTATTATTATTATTGTTGACCTGGTAAACAAGAACAAATTATCCTTCAACATGGTGCAGACGTGTTAGAAGAACATGTATTATTGTTTAGCAGCCTCTTTTCAAATAATTACACTTTGTATCATGAACAATGTTTGTTCGCTTAACCAGTTCATCCATCTGGATGTTGGATGAAAATGTTAAAATCATTTAGCTGTTCTTTATAATATGATGCCCTCTTCGACAAAATACAGTCAAACGCGTATTAAAAGTAAAAATAAATTCTTCGTCCAATCAAAATGGGTCGAACAAGCTAAGTGGCTCACTAGCGACAGTACTTGGTTCGGTCCGGTTTCTGTGACATTTGATTGCAATTATTACCACCTCCCCACCCCACCCCACCCCACCATCTTGCTACACCTGTGTAAAGCGGGGCCAAGTGAAGTGAAGCTTAAGTCTAAAAGTGCTGTTACACGTAACCATTTTTCGTGCAACTTGTCTCACAAAAAAGTGATGCAAGTTGCACGTACAATAGGTGCGGTTACACGGGGCACTGTTTCCGTGGTAAATGACCCTTTCACCACGGGAAACTGCATTTAGTGAGTGTGACCGACATTTCCCGAGGTAAGTTTCCCGTGGTAAATATCCATGGATACATAAAAAAGATCACACGAAGCGCCCATGACATTTAACGTGGTAAGTTGCAAAGGTGCTTTGATGCCCAAGGTACAAGAGCCAATCACGATGCTACGTTTGGCATCAGAACACGTAACCGCAAAGGAAAAGTGATTCACTGAATTGCGTGACAACCCTCTGGTTAACACGGTATACTAAACCCAAGTGCGATGCACCGCGGGTTGATCTACCATGGGAAATACCATTTACAGTGGTGTGTGTAACCGCGCCTAATATTACACGTTAAATTGCCTTGCAACTTGTCTCGCGAAAAAAATTGCGTAAGTTGAAAAATGAGGCGTCTGTTCCCCACCCCCAGGGGACATAAATTGTGGCGAAACAAGTTGCAATAACCATGTTACATACGTTTAGAAATAAAAATATGTCTCACCTCCTTGAATTTGGAGACCACCTTGCCTAGTTCATTGTAATCGCGATGAGTCTCGGGTGTCCTCTCCAACAGATTTGACAAAATACGTTCACATTCAACCACATGTTGAACCTGAAATCATAGTAACACTCTCATAAATATCGAAATTCTCTTTTCCCTGCCCAAATGAGGTTTTAGCCCCAAACCAAGTGATCACATGACCAATCACGGTAAAGGTAAATTACGAAATGAACCAATCAGAACTCGCAGCAAAACTTTGCAGTCGGTGCCAAGCGCGGGAAAACGTGTAACCGCTGCCAAGCGCGGGTAAACGTGTAACCGCTGCCACGCATGTTGTTAAATGCGCGCGAAAGAGAAATAGCATGAAAAGTGAGCGTCCTTGATGTTCTTGACCCTCGGCGGTTCTTTTGAGTTTGTACATCATGTCTTGTTCCAAGTGGCTTTTTTTTTAAGTGGATCCAATTAATCTACAAATCCACCTCCAAACGCCTACGCAAAACAAATTCTTATTCATCGATACCTAAGCGTACGTTGGTCCGTGATGTTAGTATTGCTAATATTTCAGGGTTTTTAAAGAATCTTAGGGGATGAGATGCGCCTGAAAGAATGCTACACTCAAACCGACTTGGCCATGTGAGCTCTCCACTAAACAATAAACAAACAAAAACGGCAAAGCGTGAAGACATTTCCAAGTACATGAAGTCCAAAAGATGCCAAGCTGAAAATTCACTGATCATCTTGCAAGATTATTAGGGCCATTTATACGGGAGAAAATAAGACGCGTCTTATCTAAGACGCGACTTAAATAAGATGCGAAGTGTACCATTTATACGTTTGCGTCCAACATAAGACGCGAAGATCACGTATAAATGGTTCGCGTCTTATTTTTGATACGGCGCACTTGTTGTTCGCGTCTTATTTAGGACGCGAAAGCATTTATACGAGGAAGTTCACGTCTTATTTAAGACGCGGACAAAATAAGAACAGCTGAAAACCCTGTTCTAAGATAAGACGCGTCTTATTTAAGTCGCGTCTAAAATAAGAAACAAATGCTTATTTTGTACTGTTTATACGATCGGTTCGCGTCTTATTTAAGTCGCGTCTTAGATAAGACGCGTCTTATTTTCTGTCGTATAAATGTTTCGTTGATAAATGAGTTTGTATTATACGTAACGTGGAAACTTTGAACAAATATTCAAATTACGAGTACTAAATTATAGAATTCTAATAAAACAAAACACGTAATGAACAAGATAAACACTAAGGTGTAAAAAAGGAAAATTAAATCGCGATACAAATAATTAATCTAAAGCATCCTGCATTTAAAAGGTATTTGGCGTCTTATTACAAAGAAGTAACATGTTTTGCGGCGTTGTTTTCATCACAAACAAACGACATTTACGGAGAAAAACGTGTTTAGAACGCTAAAACCTTGACAACCACCGATAGTGTGAGTAACGAAGAGCAAATCAATACAGAAATCGCGAGGAAATAACTTCAATATTCCTGGCATTTCCTGGACCGGAAATGTCGGCCTCTTTGACACAGTTCATTCACAAATGCATAAATTAGAAATAATACCAAAATAGATTCAAATAAAATTCTTCACCGTAAAAAATAACAAAGTCGAGGTCAAGGGATTTAAGAATTCGCTTTAGCATTATCATTCTTTATGTTGTTTTTTAGCAACTAGACCAACATTTTTCACGTGTCGCGCCGTTTAAACTCGAAAGCGGAATTAAGCACCGCTCGCTAAAAAAAGCTATGTCAGAAGGTCAGAAACAAAACTTAGCAAATACATGTTTTCAAACGGTTCGTAATTCAAGTTCTAAATACACAAAACAACGGTAAAAGCGGTCGTAACAGATAATAATATTAACAATTGTGTGTCTTACCCGATATGTAGAGCTCCTTCTGCGAACTCTAAACGAACTTTTCCATCTTTTAGCGGCTCGAAAACTCTTCCTTATCCTGCTTCGAAACTTGCTGAAGCGCCTTCTCCGTTGTGGAGACATTAAAGTCACCAGAAACGAGGAATATTGAGGAATATTTAGTCGATATTCAGCGCTGTGCGGGCCAGAGACGGTATTGTGAGCGTGTGACAGGTCGAATATCTAGTATCAAATAACGTCTTTGACAAGCGCTCATGTGACAGATTTTCAGTTTTTTAATTGAGTACGAAACAAAAACAAACACTTAGCAACATATGTTGGGCAAAAGAGGCCACCTTATTCCTCAGAGATATGAAGCATTCCATATTTCTTTAGAGCAAAATGAACGAGAAAAGGTGACGGAAGGTTTGCTGAAAACAAAACGTGTATTGTGGGGCTGTGTTGTGTTAAACTGACAGGAACCATGCTTAATTGGCTTTACTTTACAACTATGAATTCTCCTTAGTGACTGCGATACATTTCTTCCGAATCAATTTATGAGAATTTAAGAGTACATCAGGCAAATACTCTCCAGCTGATGACTTCCTTGATTCTTATCACCACTCCGTCACTCACTCACTAAAAGAACAGGAAAAGTTTGGTCAGGGTATTTTTAACAACCTGTTTGCGGCATTTTCTAGTGGACAAAAATAACTTTTTTCTTTTATTAACATACTCCCACGCAGGGAGAATCGAATCCAGACAACCCGCAACAAATACCGCAAAGATATCGGCAGTCATTAGAAAAGGATTGCATTTTCTCCAAAATATTGTATGCTCCAGCCCAAAGACAGCTTCCTAAAATGTGTCTAACATCTTTCGACAACGTCCAAGCATATTTAAATTGCGAGAAGTATCTTATTTTTCTTTCAGTTAATAGTCCCCGCCGCTCGACTAACTAAAAGAAAAATAAGAGACTGTGAGAAGTATTTAGTCTTCTACTTAGTTTTAAAAAGAACAATTGTGTTTCGGTACGAGGTGTTTGTTACCCGGCTATGTTAACAAATATATTGACAGCTTTTTTCCAGGGAAGTTGCTGTGCCACCCACATAAAAAACAAAGACTGATGCCTACAGTGACGCAAATCAATTCTTTCTAAAGCATTTTCAGTAGGATAAGTCGAATTTCCTTCCTTTCAAAAACCCGCCTCGCTGAAGCAAAGTTACAGAAGCAATAGAACTTACTTCCAAGCGAGAAACAATAAAATTTTGTTTTATCAATTGAATTGAAGCTAATCAGTGATTAACATTAAAATTCTTTGCAGCTGATAAACTAACATTAACGAAATATGTACTAAACTAAACATTCAAGAATCGACGGCATTGTCGCAATTTAGTCTTCCTTGTGAAAAATAAACATTCTACAAGATTCTTAATCTTAAAAGCACGAGAACAATTTCTTGCGGTTAGTTCTCTGATGACGATATGTTTACGAATTCTTTTTAGCTTTCTTCTGTGCCGATCGCCATCCCGAAACCAAAAGGGCGATAAAAGCTTCCCTTTTACGATTTATTTGGTAAAGAATATCTTCAGTGAGAAAAATATGATATACTAGTCGGAACTTTAAACTAGAAATAAATATTTGAAACAATGAAGACCTAATCCGAGCTTTTGTGAACGTTCGTGTTTTACAGTCTGGTAAACGGATTTCCGCCATTTAGCACCTCCTCAATTCACGCCTTTAAACAGACAATTTGAATCGAATGCCTTCCTTCGCGCGCTATATTTTCGCTTGTGCAAAAAACCAAGATAACACAGAATAAAATGGATGTAAAACAGCTGTACGGTTCAGCTAAAATTTCGCGAGAAAGAATTTCCCGGTATGCGACAAAACGCTTTGTAAGATGAAATTACCCATTTGCGCTAATAGTCTGCATAATACAAATATATGATCATAAAACATTGCGTTTAGAAACGCAAATGACCATGTGTTCAAAATTTGCCGCCATTTTCCACGTCTGCCGTTTGCCATCTTTAGTTATTAGAGAGATTAGAGAGATAAGCATCGCGTTCTACGGCAAACGGCAAACGCCAGCTTGCAGTTGATTATCTTTTCTTTTCTTCACTAGAAAAATCGAAAATAATTCACATGTTCATTACAAACAGAAAACTACTCACTTTCACGCAGAAACGGCAAACGCCAAACGGCAAAAGTCGTATCCCTGCCGTTCGCGAGAGAAATATACGCGAAGCTTAATCTCTCTATTCTCTAGTAGCGATATGACTGTTTCATCGTTCATGAACGTGAGAATTTTAGCTTTATTTAGCGTTTAGCTGTATTTAATATAAATAATACAACGTAAATGAGACAATTTTTTTCCGCGTTCCTTTCATTGTAAGTTAATTCAATAAAATGTCGAAACAATTTATCTGAATTCTGAAATGAATTTGCTGTAGAGTCAACAATTTTTCCAGTCTAGTTATTTTATGACGTGGTATTCGCTGTAAATTAAATAGCAGACTATCTTTCAATTATGATATTGAATTTACTGAACCAAGTCACATTTGAAGAGGGAGGGAGGTCTTTGAAAATATCTATCGCATTACTTGATATAATATAATTTATTGCTTTTCAGTAACTATGACACAATCGTACAAAGCCACAAAGACCAGTATTTCCCCAAGAAGAAAATATATCACAAGGCGCTTACAGGCTCTATTTTTTCAAGAATAACAAAAAATTCACCGTAAATTCAAACGTAATGTAAATATTTTTAAAATCAAGTAAATTAACTAAATACCGATAATCAAATACAAGTCTTGTAATGTAGCTGTATCCTAGAGTCTTTTCATGAAATCTTAAAGTGTGAACGTTCAAGGGAAAGCTGTCGAGTCGTGTTTAAAATTTCATTGTCACAATGATCATTTTCTGATTTTTTCCGAAGTTTCCCGACAACTTCCGACAATTTACCGAAGATTTTCCGAAAATTTCCAATGATTGTCCGAAGGACATGTTAATGTTTTCGGTCGTTTTTCGAAATTTTCCGAAAATTGTCGAAGATTACCGAAGACTTGAAGATTACGGAGAAGATACGAAGATGTTTCGATTATAGCCCACTTCATTTCTAGTTCAGACCACTAGTTCAATTTTCGACGCCGAGAAACTAGCGTTGAATACAACCCGTGGCATACCGCAGAATATGTAACGATTTTCAGCCTTCTGAATGGCTGTATTCTTAATACTTCACGGCAGAGATAAATACTTTTACCTGGCATTTGAAACGTAATGTCGTAATTTCACTTCATGTTTTCGTCTTAAGGTACCGACGTATTTTAGCAATGTATCAGTGTTTTCTACATAATTCAATCACAATGAAAGGAAAAAACAATACAATACAATATTCCACAATTATTAATAGCACTGTTATAATTAACGCCAACTTCAAAAGGCCCGAGTTTTGAATGTTTTTCCATAACCATGCTCTAATCACCCAATTAAACTGTTGTCAACTGATACAGAATAACTGCACATATAAGCGAAGCCAAACCACAATACAACTTAAACAACTGCAAATATGCTTGAACTGCAAATATGGTACTGTTACAAAAGCAAATTCGCACAAATTCATAAACAGTAACTAAACATGACCTGTGAAGCGGAACCAACGTAGGAGGTCGTGAAGGTCGGTTTTACAAATTAAAAAATCACTTTATATAAACAATAATTTCTTTTCAACTACCTTTGTCTCTCGGCACTTTGTTTGCAGTGTATAATTTCCGAAACTATTACAGCTTATTACGTTTTTTCGGTCTAATGACTGCTGACATAATTAAGAATTGATTAAAATTGCCTCATAAGGCAAGCTCGAAAGCGCAACCTAACAATTGGCAACCAAACATAGTGCTTTTCTTTGATAACGCGATAACAATCTACAGTTGGGTGATAAATTTAAACATTTCTTAGGTTGAAATGACTTGGGCGCAACATAATATATATGTTTAAGTGACGCGAAAAACCGTACACCATTAAGAACAAAATTCATGATTGTGTCCATTTTGAGTGGGAAGACAATGAGAAATTGAGTACGTTAATCACGAATAGTGACTTTTTGATTGACGAGAAAATAATATTCCTCATAGGCTTAAAATAACAGTCTTTACGGAAAGAAAAATATACAGAGATTGTTTCCAGATTTTGCAAATTATAGAGATAAACTTATCAGGAATTTGTTACGTCCTTTGAAAGATCAGGTTGTCAAATGAACTGTGACAAACAGAGAATTTGCCTTAAGAGGAGATAAAACTGCGTTCTAAGATTTGAGCTACAATATTTCAGCATTTCAAAAACGTTCTCTCTCCAACGTCTACAATACAAGAAAATTTTCTTCATCTCAGAGAATATAAACCAATAGGCACTTCATATTAGCCATTTAATAAGTAAATAAAGGCGAGATAACATGATAAAAAGTGTGATAAAGATCATATTCTCAGCATATTTATCATAAATGAGCACACAACTGATAAAAATAGAAGTGGAAAGGGTTTCGCAGTTGTAAGCAATTTTAAAGTTAAACTATTAAGTTGAAAGTAACTTGTCTTAAAACAACTTAAGTAGTTATAACGAAAACCCAACAAAAATTTTAGGTAAACGGATTTGCTTTGAAGCCATCTGAGACCTTCGCCATATCAGTATGCTGCCTTATTAACCGAGCTATGAAGATAAGTTCGCACTAGGTTAATAATTCCAGTGATAAGATGAGATTGAAGGATATGCGATAAATATCATGTACGTGTTTAGAAAAACTAGCGAAACTGACCTAAGCAATTAGCTTGGAAGCTGCCGCAAGATTGCATTGTGTTTTGCGGTAACTTTTTTCTTTATTTTCCCGGCTTTATCGTTGTGCTTGAGCACTATGAAGTAACCACACGATTTCACCATGGCTTAACCCATATAACACCCAAGAGTGCCAAAAATCAAAATCCAAGAAAAATACCAAATTTCATTTTGTAAAATATCAAAAACAAATGATACCATGCAAAAGTACTGCTGAAGAGGTTTCATTTGAATGGTCACACCATAGGATTTCATCAACAGACTCAAAAGTTAGAACAAATGGTACCATGCAAAAGTACTGCTGAAGAGGTTTCATTTGAATGGTCACACCATAGGATTTCGTCAACAGTCTCAAAAGTTAGAACTACACTACATGTCTCCATAACTGACTCTGGGAGTGTGATGGGGTTAATAGCCCGTTTACATATGCGAGTTTTGATGCGATTTTTGTCGCGCTCTCCAATGCAACTTTTGTCGCAAGTGTAAACTAGCGGCGATTTCCTATGCGATTCGGGTGCGACATTTGCTTTGATTTGCTGTGATTTCCCAATATCGCCGCCAAGTTGCATCAGGTTTCGAACATGTTCGAAACTTCTGCGACATCGCGCGACAAATCGCGCCCAAATCGCACTGAAATCGCCGCACGTTCACACATGCAATTTGAAGATGCAACTTGCGCGCAACAAAAATTGCATCGACAAGTACGACAAAAATTGCACAAAAAATCGCCTGTGTAAATGAACCCTGTTTAAGAACTAAAGTTTATTTATCATGGACAATTATTAACCAGCTGTGATCATTTGTAGGAAACGAATATTCACCATCCTTCTTGCGTATTTCTAGACCTTACTGAATAAAGAAATATTTTTAGATTTCTTCTCTGCCATCGCACGTTGCAATCGTAATCGAAATTGTACTTGTACAAACGACTTGTCAAGATGACTTCGACAACTTTTACTATAATCACATCACCACAGTCAGTTTATACGAAATAACTGTACAAGAAGCATGAAAAATTAAGCAAATAAACACGAGTTCACTACTTACCCATCGTTTGTATGACATCTTAAAAACACAAAAATAAACTCTCTACGTGAATCACCTCGCTATAACTTAACATTTCTCTCCACAAATAACCTTATTAACCAACATGACCGTACTAGAGGAGAAGAAAATAGAAGTTACGTACTGGTTTCAATAACAAGGCATCCAGCTGTGGTCTGTGAGAGCCCCTCTGGCTATGCACAAATGACATGAACTCACTGTCGTGATCTCGCTTCTGTCTCATTAACCTGCGATCAAAATAGAGATTAATAAATTTAAGACTGTCACAACATTTTTAACATGTTAGCTTCACCACCAAAGATGAACTAAGGCTTCTTAGCAGTTGTAACAAAACCCCAGTAAATCTGTGCATTGATAAGCCTTCTCGAGGCGCAGTTATGCACAGCTGAATAAATTTTCGCCTGAACACAACTGCCCTCACGTGACACGTGACAAGAAACGCACAGTCGTAAATAAACTTCCTGCTTGAAGATATTTCTGATCAAGAAGAGCCGAAAGTCCCCGGAACTTTCCGGCCCGTTAACTTAGCACACGTTTATCTTTTGAAATTAACGCGACAGTGGTTTTTGTTTATTTGTTTGTTTGTTTATTTAGGCAAAGAAAACTAACACAACTTCCAGTAACATACGGGTGCGCGCGAGCTCTTGCATGTTACCGGGTCATTTATGTGAAAAAATAACGTGGTTAACAAGAACGGGATATTTAATAACCACCCGAAAATATTATCACTGACTTACTGGGCGACTTAACGCAAGTTTTCGCGACGAATTTTGTGGGAGGGAAACTAAGACCTGCCGGCCTATTAAGTCTTTGAGCCCTTCCCCCTTCCCTTGTGTTACCACATACAGGCTACCCAAGCTATGCATGTATAATGACATCGGAAGTTTAAGGGCGCGTTTTTTTGTCACAATTCTGGAATGAGAATGGCTAGAATGCACGAAAGCCGAGGAAAGACTTCCGATTTCCGACTTCCGACTTCCGACTTCCGACTTCCGACTTCCGACTTTCGATTTCTGATTTCTGATTTCTGACTTCCAACTTCCAACTTCTGATTTCCGACTTCCGACTTCAGACTTCCAACTTTTGATTTCCGACTTCCGACTTTCGACTTCCGACTTCCAACTTTTGATTTCCGACTTCCGACTTCAGACTTCCAACTTTTGATTTCCGACTTCCGACTTCCGACTTCCGACTTCCAACTTTTGATTTCCGACTTCCGACTTCAGACTTCCAACTTTTGATTTACGACTTCCGATTTACGACTTCCGACTTTCGACTTCCGACTTCCAACTTCCAACTTCTGATTTCCGACTTCTGACTCCAAGATGGCGGAGGACGTCATGAACGCGGGAAGTTCAAAAACGTCGCTGCCGCAGAAAAAAACAGGCTATAACTGGGGGCATAATGAATCATTGTTGCTAATAACGCTCTTTAAAAAGTACGACGCTTTTTTTCCTGATGTTTCATACAAGAAACTTCATCGGCCGCCATCTTTGTTCTGCAATGTTTACTCGAACCAGGCCCTCGCAACTTAGTTTTCTTCCCATTTCGGTATCAGGCGTTTTTATAAATCCAACGATTGGAATTATTCTGAATATTCTGTACCAACCATTCTCATTCCAGAATTGTGGCAAAAAAAACGCGCCCTAAAGTCTACGTGGAAATGTGGAAATAATTTGCCTTGTTTCTGTGTTGTATTGTTCTTATTTCTGGGCTTCTCGGGCTGGTTTAACGCGATTTGTACGAGTAATTACGTTTTTATTTTTAGGTTTACCTTTGCAGGCCGCGTTTTGTCCACTTATAATATAGAGGGCAAAATTACTGAATGCTGATTGGCTGACGAAGAGGGCATTTTTTCTTAATTGAGGGCAAAATTACTCGCTCCTGATTGGTCGAGCATCAAAATTTCTCGCTCGTGATTGGTTGAGCGCGTCGTTCTCGTTGCATTCAGTTGGCTTGGCGGGATTTTGAAGAAAATTTACAAACGGAGCGCTCACATCAGTTTCGCCGGAGATTTTGTTATAAAAAAGGAATGAAATCGGAAGATACCTAAGAAAGGAATTCTACAGGTGAATTACAGCATTTTACGCCAAACAGGAAGCGATTATTTGTGTCAAATCTTGGATTAACTAGGCGCCTGCAGGCCAGTTTGCGACGTTGAAGACCAAGAAGAAATTCATTCATGGCGACAAAAGCCGCTTTAAAGTTCCATCACTTCATTGAAAAAATGCGGATTTCGGCGGACCTAAAGAAAGGAGCTTTGACATATTTTGCTGAAAGGGAAAATATACGTTTAACAGGAGAACGAATAAGGCTAAAAGACGTGAAAGAAAGCAATTTAATCGCCAAACGTGCAAGCAAGTTTGAACTCTCGTCATTTGTTGTTGTTATCAAAGCGGCAAAAACTTCAAAACACAGGTACGCTTAAATAAAACTTGCTTTGTTTTTGTCGTAAAGTGTCTATATGTTTTCTAGATGTACATAACAGCCAAATGTATCTTTGACCGAATAGAAATTTATTTAACCGCAGTGAGTTGAAAAGTTTTTCTTGTCAGTTTGCGAGAGAGTATTTTCACTTCGGTTGGTTTCAAGTCTGAGTGACTCTTAAAAAGTCTGAAAGGTTTCCCTATAATTTTGCCCTCTATATTATAAACAAGTAATCGCATGTTCCCTCGTAAAATTAAGGATTAATATCACTTGTGTTTTCAGAAGCTGTAGAAATTGCCCGAGTCGCTTCGCGACTCGGGCAATTTCTACAGCTTCTGAAAACACGCGTGATATTAATCCTTAATTTTAATCGGGCCCATGCGATTACATATACAAAATTGCTCTCAGCAGGGGAGAGGCTGGTTAAGACTGTCCACAAACATAAAAAAACTCCGAGGACTGCCTCTCCTTTGCTGAGGTCAATTTTGTTGACAAAAAGCGGTTCAACCGATTTTATAATGGATGCCCTGCTTTCATCGTGAGCTTGGGCTACCTCTGGTGTTCAACTACAGCAAATACAAAAATGAATCTAAACTTACGTTCTTACAAACTTGAAAGCCAAGAAGTAGTCGGCGTAACACTCCCAAAACAACGGAAATTCAGCGTATATTGCACCTGAAACATAGAAAGCTTCGTTACAGACAAGCAACAACAATAGGCCATTTCCGAGTTGCCTTTAGCCTCTTTATCAAAGCGAGGCTAGGTGCGAAACCTTTCATATGAAAATGAGTTTTCATTCACATGCAAATAGGTTTTATTTGCATGTGAATGAAAACTCATTTTCATATAGGGGTGGCGAATGGTACCTTCAAAATCGTGGGTCTCGGAAAATTTTGGTCCGGTCTCGACATCTCGGCAGTTTTTGTTTTAAGTCTCAAAGTCTCGCTTAGCTGGTGCTTTTTCTGTCTCGGAGTCTCCGATTTTTTTCCTCAAGGTCTCGGAGTCTCGGATACTTTTGTCAAGCATTCTCATTCTTCATCCTTGTTTGTTGTTTGATAGGTGAATCGGATATTTTTGGCACTAAGTCTCGGGCTCGGTTTTTTCCCGCATTGGGTCTCGGGCTCGGATTTTATAACGTAGCTGCGGTCGCGGTCTCGGATTTTGAAACAAGGGTCTCGGCGAGTCTCGGATTTACCATTCGCCACCCCTTCATATGAAAGGTTTCGCACCTAGCCTCGCTTTGATAGAGAGGCTAAAGGCAACTCGGAAATGGCCTATTCCCTTTACGGAAACAAGGCGACCTGAGCAGGGGAACGCGCGTGAACGCGGGCAAGACGTGAACACAGCGAGGATTAAAAATGAGAACGGGACTGACAGACTCAGGAAACATTGGACGACACGTTGTTCAGTCAACACGGTAAACGAAGTTTCACAGTTCCGCACTTCTTCCACAAAATATGCTCCGATTTTCCAGAACTTCGACATGTGTGTAGCGAGCTGTAGCGTGTGTGACGAGCCGAAAAGGATTATAATGCGCCCACCTGACAACCTTAAACTACACGGAATTTTGGAAAAAATGTCTTTACCTATACCAGTAGAAGCTGAATTCCAGTTATTAGCTGCTTCTTCGATCTGCAAAGAAAACAAAAAAAGAAAAGGACAATTCAATATCAAATTTTAAGAGGTGAAGTAATGACATTTTTTTGATCGTGCCTGCTTTGCAGTCGGCGAGAAATTCTTCTTTTCTCTCATCATCATCATCATCTTTATTTAAAAACACGGGATCACATTCATTACAAAAATGGTCTTCCAGTGAGCCGTGGGCTACTACATGCAATAACTATAAAAAATCTCTCTATTTCTCGCGGATAAGTCTGCAAGGAGCAGTCAGCTTAAGATAAAACCGACCACAAAATGACCGAATTGAGTCATGTGATGTACCTTTAACGTTAGAGTTTGTGGATAAAATCCTCAAGTTTCAGAAGTTTGACCATTCAAATGCAAGCTACGCAGCACGACTTTTCTGTGGTAATGTTTATATCATTTGATTTTACTTAAAATGTATTCTCGTTGTAATTCATTTAAATGAAAGCTACGTAGGCACGTAGCACGACTTTTTTGTGGTACTGTTTATATGTATTTGATTTTACTTAAAACGTATTCATTTTCGTTGTAATTAAAATTATATCAGTGGCTTTAGGGATCAGAGCACCTCCTAACCTTCAACTTAGTTGGATAAAAAACAAAACTCAAGTGCAAACCTTGATGCCAAGCTATTGAGCAGTACTTTCCCTTGGTGGTTTTATTTTTTTGGATAATTTTACCTAGGCCCCGTCCACACTAATCCGTTTTCAAACGAAAACGGAGCTGTTTTGCTCCGTTTTCAAAAAGATTTGCGTCCACACTTATCGTTTTCGTATCGTTTTCGCCCGTCCACATTACAACGCCGTATTGTTTTGAAAACGCTTTGATACCCTAAGTGCGCATGCTCAAATGAACTCTACGCATGCGCATTTCAATATATCGGCCCGCGAAATTGGCGCCATTCTTGATTCTTTGTTGTTGAGCGTTGTTTTGATTTAGAATACTTCGATATTTTCCTTCTAAACGATGCCAAGAACAGCTGGAAAGCAACCAAACCTAAAACAGACTGTTTCACATGGACTGATGATGAAGTCGAGCTACTTCTGAAAGTCACAAACGAATACAAAGTGCAGAAAAGCACCAAGAGTGTAGACTGGGAGTCAGTCCAGTCGAAGTATGGCGACATCTTGGATATTTTTCACGGTCGAGTGGTCTGGCTATTTTGATGACGTAACCGTTTTTTCTCCGTCCACACCAGAAAACAGCGTTTTCAAAAAGCATCGTTTTCAAATCGCTCCACTCTGGAGAGCGTTTTCGAATCGCTCCGTTTTCAGTGATCGTTTTCGGCGTTGTAGTGTGGACGATAGCTGTATCCGGAGCAAAACAGCTCCGTTTTCGTTTGAAAACGGATTAGTGTGGACGGGGCCTTAGGAGCATCCCTACGAATCATTTCGGTCGAAAGTTGTTCGAAAGGGCTAAGTTATCTTAACAATTCGAAATAACCTAAAACAACAAGCAAGTACAATGTCGCCTCAAACTTTCGTAACATTTTT
>JAJGOT010000032.1:515000-550000 GCA_022457155.1 Cladopsammia gracilis
CGAAGAAACTACAAGCTAGCATTAATGTACATACGTGCTGTTCGTACTATATAATTTATTTCAAATGTAGAAACATGTTATTATAATTATACACAAAGAATGCAGACAACATGGACAAGAATCATATAAATTTATTGTCCGTCACGTTTAAATTGACTACACTACATGTTAGTAGTAGTGTAAACCGTATATAAACAAAATTGGTCTAAACACACTATGGCTTTAAAGTTTTTCATTTAAAGCTATTCGACAAACATTTTTGGCCTTCAAAGCCAACACAATCAAGAAAAAATGAACTTACCATCGAATGTGATCGATGTATACAAAACCGCGGTACACGTACACGTAGTTCAGAACGAAGCGACAACATTCATGATCACTCACAGTCATATTTCACTTGACTGGCTTTCCAACTCTCCAATGATGAAGACAGAAGGCTAGCTTAAGTCCATAAACACTTTGAAAATCCTTCAAGTTCCAACAAACGTTAAATTTGCGATTCAACTTGATATATGTGGTGGCTGAAGCTGTTCGTAACATTCGGAAAAAATACAAAGCATACTGTAACCGTTGTATCGAATTGTAAACATGCCGTCTGCCACGCACTATTGTGTACAATGAAGTAACTCGCAGTCATGCGAATTGTCGGCTGTAAAATGCGAGCTTTTGCCCACTTAAACTTCATTTCTTCATGTCTTAATAAGTGAAAGAACAAAATACTTTCAAAATGACCGCTAAAAGACTGTAAAATTTAACGAACTACAACATTCCATGGGTATCACGTGTCAAAACATTTCTGACCTGTGTCTGGTGGATTTTTCTTTCTTATAACCTAGAATAAAAAATATTTCACGGAGAATATTACATAAAAACCGACAGATAGAGTAAATATTGATTGTCAAACCAAGAATACTTGGTATCTAAAGAGGTTGCGTGCAAGTCATGAGTTGGCTGATCGATCACGTGCTGTTATCTCGCGTAACTTTACTCCGCGCGTGTTATTCAATTCCTTCAACCTTCGGTCGCGGTCGCGGTACTGTAAAAGGTTTTCTAAATTTAAACTAATTTTTGACGCCGGAGAAAAGAAAGATGCAGGAACATCTTTCGGTGGATTTAAAACCCCACAAACCAAGGAAGGCTGTCACGAAAAAGGCGATCGACAGCCATAGACCAGCGCCGGATCATTCGTGATTTTGACAGCCGAGGTAATAAATTCTTTTAAAAGAGAATCTCGAGTTATATGTACTTTGCTTTAGAACATTTGATTTGGTATATTTGCAGCGTTGTGCAGCGATATTGCAACCTTAAGCATCGCTTGTAGTTGGTTGAAATTTAATGTTACATGTAATCCTCATCGCAGCTTTTAAGCAGCGGCTTGCAGCGCTGCTTGGGCGCTGCTTTACCAATGCTTTACCAATGCTTTAGCGTGGCAAAATTTTGCAGCGCTTCCGCAGTGCACGATATTTTGCGTTGGCTGCTTGAGCGACTCACGAGCGCTGCTTTAGGGACGCTTAAGCGCTGTGCAGCCATAAAAGTGAACTGCTGCAGCGCTGCAGCAGCGTTGCATCGTTCGTACGGGAAGGATGTAGATTCAGTTTTTAACAGCTGGAAATATGGGACTGACAGCTGGTTAAAAACGAGAAAAATGTAGTTCTTATATAGCTACACTTGGCTTTTATAGCCAGAAAAATGAAGTTCACAGCTGGGTAATTTCCCCGGTTCCCGGCTATTATCTACATCCCTGCATAATAAACAGTATCACAGAAAAGTACTGCTCAATAGCTTTCATTTGAATGGTCACACTTTAGGATTTCATCCAGACTCAAAAGTTAGAACCACCTTGTACAGCATAATAAACAGTACCACAGGAAAGTACTGCTCAGTAGCTTTCATTTGAATGGTCACACTTTAGGATTTCATCCACAGACTCAAAAGTTAGAACCACCTTGCACAGCATAATAAACAGTACCACAGGAAAGTACTGCTCAATAGCTTTCATTTGAATGGTCACACTTTAGGATTTCATCCATAGACTCAAAAGTTAGAACCACCTTGCACAGCATAATAAACAGTACCACAGGAAAGTACTGCTCAATAGCTTTCATTTGAATGGTCACACTTTAGGATTTCATCCACAGACTCAAAAGTTAGAACCACCTTGCACAGCATAATAAACAGTACCACAGGAAAGTACTGCTCAATAGCTTTCATTTGAATGGTCACACTTTAGGATTTCATCCACAGACTCAAAAGTTAGAACCACCTTGCACAGCATAATAAACAGTACCACAGGAAAGTACTGCTCAATAGCTTTCATTTGAATGGTCACACTTTAGGATTTCATCCAGACTCAAAAGTTAGAACCACCTTGTACAGCATAATAAACAGTACCACAAGAATGTACTGCTCAATAGCTTTCATTTGAATGGTCACACTTTAGGATTTCATCCACAGACTCAAAAGTTAGAACCACCTTGTACAGCATAATAAACAGTACCACAAGAATGTACTGCTCAATAGCTTTCATTTGAATGGTCACACTTTAGGATTTCATCCACAGACTCAAAAGTTAGAACCACCTTGTACAGCATAATAAACAGTACCACAGGAAAGTACTGCTCAATAGCTTTCAATTGCATGGTCACACTTTAGGATTTCATCCACAGACTCAAAAATTGGAACCAGTTTTCTCAAACTCTATCCATGTTAATCATTGTTATAATTTAGTCAACTGGGACGCCCCATTCTGGTTAGTTGGATCAGTTTAGAAACCCAATGAAGAGTAAAATGTATATTTACCAATTAGGCATTAATTTTTTACATTTACTGTGCCTTTCAATAACATGCAGAATTTGAAATTCAAATTTCCACCAACGGTTGCATTTTACACTGCCGTCAATCATCTTAGCTTACCTCTCAGGAAACAGATCTTTACTTCAATGAGTTCAAAAGGTCACGTCCGTGCATTATGATTGGTAGATTTCGATCCATTTTGTTTGTTTCTTTTTTACATGGTCCGTTGGCTTTCGTATTAATTATGATTGACGGCAGGGAATAATGCAACTGTTGGTGGATATTTGAATTTCAAATTCCGCATGTTATTGAAAGGCGCAGTAAATGCAAACGTTTGGATTATTTGTTGCTCCAAAAACAAATTCAATCCTATGGTGGACCACACGAAAGAAGCAAAAATTAGAAAGCAATGAAAGAGTTATTTGAACTCACTTGTGTGAAGATTATCCAACTGAAAGTTTGACAGCCTTTTGTCAACATCCTCTATGGCAATCTCTGCATTTTCTACAGTTGTAGCACTTGCCTCAAGATTTAGCAAAGTCTTTTCAGGCAAGGTGCGAACTTGATAATTGGTTAAGTTGTACTCCTGGCAGATTCCAGCAACAAGCTCCCTCACCGTCATGTTGCGTTCTGCACTTAACTGAATGGACAATAGAAGAGCACGTTAATTAAAAGGATAAACATAAATAAATAAATAAATAAATAAATAAATAAATAAGAACTTAATTTAGTGTCACCAGAAACCCATAAGTGGGTTGAAACGTGTAATGTGCATTCACAGCTTCTGAATATTCATTTTTTTGCTTAGTACCATATTTGGAAACCCCTTGGTATATTTACTAAATTTTTGATTTTTTAAACATTTTTTGTTGTTTTGGAATTGTGGCTTGTATTTGATTTTATTTTTATTTTTTGAATTGAAGTTGCATTTTGCTTTGCTTGCAGGGCCTCAGTGAAACTACCTTGGCAAGTTAACTACTTGACAGTAGACAGATTAACCCTTAAGTGGACAAAGGCAACTATTGGACGACTGTTATTCGTTTTTTGGTGCTATTTTTGTGATATTTGACATTCCTGTTTTTACCATATTAGTACATAGCACTACACAGTTACCCTTTTATTCTATTTTAAAGGCAACTATAGTCCTCTAACATTATTTGGCCAAGAATTTGGCCATGGAGAGAATAGGATTTGAGGAAACTTGGTCTCAAAAGGGTTAAAGGAGTGTGTTCAACTTGTTTTTAATTTATTGTGTTATGTTCTTGGACAAGACACTTGACTCTCACACTGCCTCTCTCCACCCAGGTGTATAAATGGGTACTGGCAAATTAATTGCTGGGGGGTAACTCTGCTATGGACTAGAATCCAATCCAGGGGAGAGTAGAATGTTCCTAGGTTCACTTCATGCTACAGAAACCAGAGATAAGTTCCAGCTTGTATGGCAGGGATGGAAATAACGGCCGGTGATTGGTAATTACCGATCAAATTTGCCAGACAAAAATGAAATAAAAGAATAAAATTTCACAAGAATCAAATCAAATCTTATCTGGACTTTGGACAAAGCTTTTATGGGTGTTGTGGTTCTTAAAAATGCGCAGTCAATGTCTCAAATTCAGTTTCTCCTCAAATTCATCCAGTTTCACCAGCATGTTCATGTATGGTTCATGGTATTTGCCTCCAATGAAAGATAGCAGTTGAAGAAAGACGAGAGATCTTGGGAGCCATCAGCCGGCAAACTTTCTAATGTTTCTAGTAGCTGAGTTTCCATTTCCTTCAGGTTTTCTAGTAAATCCCTTATTGAGATGTTGATTTTTGATTAAGTCCTCAAAGTTATTTATAATGGTAATGGCAGTGTCTTCAAACAACTCTAGCGTACGTGACTAAAACCGCTGTGCTACTTGTACTGCAGATATACTCATTCAGTAGAGGGAGGTTTCAAAATTGACATTTGAGGTTGTGGAATTGGAAGCACGAGGGATGAAACTTTCGCGGAGATTTAACTTTCAATCACTCTAATACTATTAGTATTGTCAATAAAAGCAAAGAGTCACTGAGAGATGGAGATGACACAATTTATTGTACAAAGTACTATAACTTTATTGATGACGGTTGACCCAAATTTCTCTAAATAATTGATTATCGATAAAACAATAATTGGTGGTTGAGGGGGGAAGGGGGTGGTTGTCGGTGGATTAGGGGGACTGGGCGGGAACCAATGCTGAGCTCCCCCGCCCCCCCTGGCTTGGGGGGAGGGGGGAGTCATGATCATTTACACCCACACAAAAAATCACCTATCAATCTGTTTTCCCTTATTTCCATCCCTGTATGGGCCACTAGGCTTGAACGTAGACTTTATCATTCAACTTTTTTGTTAGCAGCTGAAGGAAATAGTGAAGTGTTCATGATCCATGCCTTGCTCAATCTTATCGTTCACCCTCTCACTGAATTGAGAGTGCAATGATCACTAACATTTTTCCCTTTAAAGTTGTGTCTCAAAAATTTACAATAAAAATAGTGCCATTATTGAATGCTGCACATGATATTGAAGGAAGCCCACTCCGACAGTTGCCGGGGGAAAGGAAATATCGATAATATCTAAAGTGACCACCGTTATCTAAAGAATTATCATGGCACCTTTTAGGGTGTTGAGCCAAAAAATATGACAGTATGTGATGTGTGTTATTTTAGAATTGGTACCAGCTCTAAGGGGTGAAAATAACTTTCAGCCACACCCATGAAACAAGATTCTGGTACCTTTTAGGGTGTGAGGGGGTACCTTGTCAATTAACAATTGGTTCATGCTTTAGCGTGCACTATCGAGTTATGGAGCACGCAGGAAGTTTGGAGAGCACGAAAGAAGTGTAAGAATTGCCTCAGGCAACTCTAGCTTCTTGAGTGCTCTCCAAACTTCCCATGTGCTCCATAACTCGATAGTGTACAGCTAAAAGCATGAACCAATTGTTTTATAACATAGCCGGTGGAATTGTGCATCAAATCCGACGCGAAAAACGGACAACAATATCAGAAGTGATTGTTCGTGGTAAGCGAAATATTAAGCAAAATAGGAATTGGTTTTATTTCAAATTTTCTGTTGAAAGCTCGAGTTTTATTCTACTGCAGTTTAAATACAAAATTCTTTATTTTTAAAAAGAAATCACGGTCAAGAATGGCACTTTGGCGATTTGCTCACGCTATCAGCATGCACTATCGGGATTTTGAGCACGCTTATGTATACTGAATCTGATTGCGCGGCTCTGCTAGCTATGTTATAATACCTTTTAGGGGATAAAAGTCATGATTTAGTACCACTAATAGTGTTTGAATAAAACATTACCACTGTCAGAGTTCTCCTTATAACTTTTAGAGTATTAACCCAGAAAAATATGTTGACAGGAATAACTTTTCAGTGAAAGAATTGTAACCCAGGGCTCGACCTTGGCGGTGGTCAACACGCCAAATACCACTGGATTTTCAGTTTTGGCTAGTAAAATTCCCTTAGTTACTAGCCATGTTGACTACCATAATTATGGAGGCAAATTTCTTTGTCAATTGCAAAAGATAAATTTAGTGCTGACACAATTGTGGCACAATGTTACGCAGAAAGAAAAAAAGAACAAAGCAAAACGTGTACAGCTCCACGACAAGGCCAGAATGAAGCAAAATGCATACAGCTCAATGACGAAGGCATACTCAGAGCCTAGAGACTGGAACCGAGAGACTGGAACCAAGTTTTCCCCTCTCACATTTCGATCGCAAGTGAATGCCACCTTGTTGTTCACATGCTTCAAAGATCTTCAATGGATGTTAAATTTTCATTCTTCTTTCATAAGTGTGATTTGATACTGCAGTGTAGATGTTCAAAACTAGGATAATTTCTAACTTGAACTGAAATTTTTATGACTAGCAGAAAGAGCTCTTTGGCTAGCGAGAACTACCATTTTACTAGCCACAAGCCTACTGATAACAAAAGTTAAGGTCGAGCCCTGCAACCTCTTAGGGATAAAAATTACTGTGAACCACGCCCACACATTTGCGATGCTGAGACCAATAGCGGTCTAGGGCACTAACAACCAGGAACAAGTTGAGAGTCTTTGGGTCAAATGTGAAGGCCATGCTCTTGTATGGTTCGGAAACTTGGAGGATGACTAAGGAACTGAAGCAGAAGTTGCAGGTGTTCATCAACAAGAGCCTAAGGAGCATCCTGCAAATTTGGTGGCCCAGAAGAATCCGTAATGAGGAGCTTTGGAACCAAAAAGGGCAGCAGCCAATAGAGGAGGAGATAAAACAACGAGCAAGGGGTTGGATTGGCCATATACTGAGGAGACCAGACGTTCACGTGGCCAAGAGGGCCCTTGAGTGGAACCCGCAGGGGAAGCACAAAAGAGGAAGACCCCGGCACTCCTGGAGGCGCACGAGAATGTCAGAGTTGGAGGAGAGAGGACTTAGAACACTGCACAAAACAGGGTCAGATGGTGAGCATTAGTGGAGGCCCTATGTTCCATCAGGAATGACGAGGACTGAAGAAGAAGAAGACACCCCACAAAACAAAATTTTCTATGATCACCCTAGGTTACTCATCTAGAAGGGTCACTGAGCTCTATTTTTTTTCTTTTGAAGTTTTTTTTTTTTACATGGCAAAGAGGGTCACCCCTCTAGATCATCCTGCCTGCTTTCCTGGGTCACCCTTCTAGGCAGGCTAACTCAACTCCAACCAAAATGATAAATTCTTAACCAAACTGTCCTATTTTAAACACTGAAACAAGTTTTACCAATGTGTTGAAACATATATTTATATTTTTAATAAAAGCTTATTCTCAGGCTGACAATCCATTTAGCTTGGCGACCAAACACTGTTAAAACTTGTGTCCGGGTAATTCTAAGAAGGAAGACATTAAAAGAAAATTGACTTAAGGATGGTCGAACTTAATTATGAAGGAAAATGTTGAATTTTTGGAGAATTTATTTAGAGATTGTGGTTTACCCACGCCTTGGCACATGCCTTAAAGACACTGCAATAGCCCCGGCAAAGGGGTTAGTAAATTTCCTTTTAACGGCAAGCGGGTCACCCAGCTTGCCAAGTCACCTTCCCTCCATGGAAACAGGTACTCAGTGATAGCCATTATTTCTTGCAAAATGATCTGCATTCTCAACAAGCATGAAAACAGGAACAGTTAAAAACCTAACATAAAACACAGTATTTACACCATTGCAATTTCAAGTGGATTTCATCATGAAATTATGTCTGATAAAAGGACTCCTCGGAGAAGAAAAGGTGCTAACCACGGTGGTCTAGTAGTTAGCACGTCGGACTTTCAATCTGAAGGTCGGTGGTTCGAGCCTGGTCTCTGCCGTCGTGTTGTTTCCTTAGACAAGAATCTTTACTCCACACTGTCTCTCTCCACCCAGGTGTATAAATGGGTACCGGCGACAAAATGCTGGGGGTAACCCTGCGATGGACTAGCATCCCATCCAGGGGGGAGTAGCAATATTCCTAGTTGCTTCATGCTACGGAAACCGGGTTAAGCTCCGGCCGTGTGGGCCATTCGTGGCCCGTGTGCGACTTTACCTTACCTTACCTTTTATAATTTACAATATTAATTTAACTTGGCAAAAGGTGATATCACCATGAGAGATGAGTGGCCTGAAATGTTTATCAGCCTCAAATTATTTATTATCTACAGCCGGATGTAATTGTAAAGAAAAAGGATTTAAATATTGGGAATAAGGAAGCAAAGATACATACACAAATCTTTCTTGAAAGCGTATGTTAATTTAAAGATATTTTTTTAAAGATGGAGTTCATAAAATATGTATAGAATTGTCTAGCTTTGTTGAAAGTAAAAGCATACAAAAGCTAGCCATCAACTGAGAAAGAACTTAATTACCAGGGATTTTAGAATTAAATTTACAATCATCAATCGGAAATTATTGTCATGCATTAAAAAAGATTCATGTTTTTTTTTAATTAGTTTGTGAACATTCAGTGACTTTTAAGATATTACCTTGGTAATATTCTGTACAATCTTAATACTCAATAAAAAAAGCTAATTTGACTTTCACGTTACTTAATGAAGAGCAATTAAATTCTTAAAAATCTGAAAGCAGGTTGAATAGACAGGCGGAAAATTATATGCAAATATCCTGTTTAGATCAACAACTTAGGAAAGCGTATGGTTCAGTAGTAACAAACAATGTACATTTTTACCGTAACTTGAACAATATTATAAAAAAATTTATTTACACGTCAAAAACATGTCGTTTATTAAAATATGGATTTTGTAGAGCTTCGCATGTCCTAAAATTAAGCTAAAGTACCTCAAAAACCACAAATTACGGGAGATCGCAGCCTTTCATGCATTTAATAACCACAAACACATTCCCATATTCACAGCTTAGTTCGATCCACTTACTAAAAGAGCAAATGGCTGCCAACGCGGCATGATATTGAAGTGTTTTGCAACAAGAATCGCCAAAGTCGGGATAAACTCTCAAAACATGTTTATCGTAGACTAAAGGGGGTTGCAGACCGGAAAACGGCTATTGAATACAAGGAAATGACAATCAAAGGGTCAGATTCTAATACACTGAGCCGCTTTCAAATCACAAAATCACGGTATTTAATACCCATCATCTGTGTGTTTTATAGTTTGCGAATCCTTTGAATGTACCCTTAAGAGAGTCACACTGCTGTATACACACCAAACTTCCCGCTTTTTGTCCGTGCAAGTTGACATATTTTTCTCGCAGTATGTAGCCACTCATGTTCACAAAATCACAACATACACAACTTGACTTAACTATGCAAAGCCCACACCGGCACAGAATTAACATGTTTAGGAAAACATTTCCGCATGAAACCGCGAATTTAATAAACTAATTCAACTCCAGGGCACGGAAAGCGCGTTTTCCGTAGCAAATAATTCCAACAGAGTTCAAAGACTGGGCAGAATCGATGACAGACGTTATGAAATCAGCATGCCGCAATGAAACTGAACTACATACGAAGTCCAAACTCCTCAGACGAAACTCAGCTGAATTTTTAGACATAAACTTTATTGAAACGCAAATTAGAGGCTTCCTAGCAAACACCAAACAAGCTGCTATGCAAACATAAAGAGCTGTATCACAATTCTAATTATAAAATCTACAGCATTTTAAAAATATTTTCAACAACCAAACAGTAAGATGCAATGAACAATTTACTCACCAATCTTGGTTTTCCATCGGGCAGGATCGCTTTGACCATAAAACTCTGCCCCTGTCCTTCGTCCATACGGAGTATATTTAATACTCCCAGCAGTGTTTGGTCAGTCATTGATCTTGTACGGTTTAACAGCGGGATTGTGGACGTAAACGAAAGTTTTCGCTGTCTTGTCTTGCTCGCACTGGTAGCCGCCATATTGTAGCGCGGATTTCAGCTACGGTGCGCTATAGTCAAAACAACGCAAAACAGAAAAGAGTCAATCTTTTCACACAAAAGTCGTCCATAGAGAAATGCCTGTAGCTGTTTCTATAAACATTTCCATCTCTTTAGCCCAGTAATCGCCAGCATTATATTCAGTGGTTAACTCTATTTTGACGAGGGATTTGTCACTCACTTGACTCGGCCGAGGTTACTGATCCGTGAACTATGTTCAAAACAATGCGGATTGGTTTATCAGCAATTTGATACACCCTAAAAGCTTTACCAGGGTAAATTAGAATACGGGCCTACATAAATTACTATCATCATCCCTTTAAAACGAGATAGGATTTCATCAAAAATCCAAAACACTTCTTTCGGAGTTCGCTCAGGTTGCGGTTGGTGGGTGTGTTCTTATACCTACATCTCTTTATGCGCAGCAAAAAAAATAAATAAATAAGCTTATATGATTATGTTGAAAATCAGTATACCGGCTGGAACACTTCATGAAAACTCTTTTCTTTTCTACCTTTTTTTTTTCTTTTCTTGTTTTTTCTTTCCCTTAAAAATACACCAATTTAAAAGGTAAGCCCAGCGAATTTCAGAAGTTATCGCCTTATATCAACTGTTTTTTTATGTGGCGGGAATATCTGAGCAAAACATGTAAAAAAAATGCTTCCGATTTCCATCCCTATTTCCACGCGAGAAAAGCTAGACGTTATTATTTAAAAAAAAAAAAGAGATTAAGAAATATAAAAGAAATACGTTTTACTCATTCGAAATAACACTTTTAAGTTTGTGATGGGATAATATCTACAGAGGTTTTCAAAGGTCATTCAAACGAGGTGCTGTATTGTAAATGACAAACATTGAGTGACCTTCATTGTATCATGACTGAAATATTATTTCTAATTATTAAATATAACATTTGCAGGAGACCTACAGACCATGAATGTACGCTTGCGCTCACACTGAGTTATGAGAAACAATTTGACCCGCTGATCCTGTTTATCAAAACTTTCCCGTTGTTTTCAAATAAAATAGATTCGGGTCCCGCCCAGGAATGTTCTTCCGTTGTGTTCCGTGGCTAATTATAACTTGAAAAACCAGAAGGAGTTCCACCAAATATTTACTACAGGCAAACTTGGATACGGCAATGAATCTTAAGTAATTCAATATAAAAGTACAGCTAAACGTTGAGCGGCATTCGAAATTGCTGTATTTTGATATTTTGAAGGAGTAAATCAACGCACGGTTGGAAGAGGTTCGGTCGTGTTTGATCTATTTATGGTGCGTGCCCCCTTAAGGAAAGGGTGTAGTTCTGGTATTGAGGGTCTAAAATAGGGTTATAGGGTTTGTCTGGGATGTACGCATATGAAATCACAGATGTTGATTTATTGGCAGATCATTCAAAACAAATTAAGAAGAAAAAGAGATCAGTAATTCTTGCGATTAGCCGGCTTTCCTTTCTCGGCCAAAACGGGCGAGCAAGAACTAAGAAATTTAGCGGAGTCGTACTGACTCCCAAGTCAAAAGCACTCTTATAGAGAGGTTACCCGAAGGAAAAAAAGAGAGATAGCGGGGAGCGAAATGATTGATCCGGGAAAATAACTAAACACCAAAAAAATTTTTAAAACCTCCCAAGTACAAAACGTCATAAAAGAACATAATCTTCTCTCACTAAGGTTAACTCCCAAAAGTATCTCTCAGCAAACGCAACCTCAGTCACCCTGAAAAGTTCAGACACATCGTATCACATTCCCCACCTAAAATAACACTAGTAACGAACGTGCTAATTTTTTTTTCAAAAAGTACACAGTCTCAGCAAAATAAGGATGAAGGGTTATAAAGCAAATACAGATTTAGAGATCAACTTAGGAGAATGGACAATCCTTTTGAAGAACTTGACCACCTGAAAACATTTGTAGAAAGGATGTCTTAGTAGAAAATTTTGCAACAGAATCTTTAAAACGGCTATTAGTCCTCCGAAAATTTTCCAAAACCTTTGTTTGGCAATTGCGTTTAGCAGTTTGGCCGATCGTTTTGGCGCCAGTCATTAAATTGATTGTTACACAGTTCATAAAAAATGACAGCAGGAAAAAGACAAAAAAGAAAGAGAAGAAAGAGAAAAGAAAAAGAGGCAAAGTTTTTTAAAGTTTTTATAAAGAACTGATGGACATTGGATTCCTACGCAGACTTGCGTGAAAAGTCTAAACAACATGTACGAAGGAGGCTATCGTACCTAACCTCAACTTACAGACAGGTTATACTTGAGAAAAAAGAAACACGCCTCACTGAAAGGTCAAAGTTGTTTGACATTCAGTAAATATATAAAATTTTAAAACCTGTACTGAACACATGCAGTGTTTTTATACCGAAAAACAAAATAATATATGGCCACTTTTAGATATGTGATTTATCTTCCTGTTATCTCTAGGCCGCACCCAATGTACAATGCAATAGTGAAATACCGAGTTAAACAAGGTACTTGAAGAGAATTCGATATCATCCTCGGGTGTCCGTATATATTTTCTTGAAATCATCACCGTGTAACGGATATATCATCCTTGTATTTTTTTTTATGTCGGATGCCATAAAGTCGTCACTGTTTAAGTCTTACATGTAAAATGATGTGTCCTGCTTTCACTACTCATCAGATCATATCCAGAAGTACAATTTTATACAGAGCGTTGAACGGTTTTTATTCTAATTCCAAAGGAAAACACTAACAATCATAAAACTATATTTTATCGATTGTGTGTATTCGAAGAAAAAAAAATAGCTTTTGACAACAGTTCAATGATACTGTCGATAATTACAGCCGGATTTAATCCCAGTATAAGAGCCTGGCTCTATAACATGCATATGAAGCTACTGGTATGAAGCTGCTGCATGGGAGGCCTGTTAACAGTCACAGGGTCACCCCAGCACTGATTTCATAAGGTTACACCTAACGGTTCGCCTGAATCCAGTTGGTTGCAATGTGCATATGTGAAGCCGGGTTAACAAACAGCCATAGGCTCAAATCAACGTTACCTAACCAAAATCTTATTGTTAGATCGCCTGAATGGCCAGCGTTCAAATTTGTTTGGTGCAAAATGATGACAAGCAGCTGAATGAAATTCTTTTCCCGCCGGTATCGCCCGATATATTTTCCGCGTCTTAAAAGACTGACAAATAAATATCGGCGAGCTATATCGATCGACCGAACCTCAGCTGAATTAAAAGGTGCTTATTAAAGCACTGCGTAAACCAAATGAATCTCATTCATACTAGATGAAGAATGGAAAGGAGAAATTCAAAATATGTTCAAAGAGCGAAGACCACACAAATGTTTTTCGTAACTCTAAACCGCTCGAAAAACACTCAATGAATGTACCATCGCCCGACTCACCTCGCTTATAAAAATCTTTTACGGCATCCCACAGAGACTTAGAAATATCCGCGCTTGGTTCCACGAATTGTTTTTAACCATACGTAAAGACAGCGCTTAAGTTATCATACAACTAGACTAATTGCATTCAAAGTTATTTTTGAAGGTGCAGAGAAAGGTAATCTGTGGAAAAATATACCCAAGATGAAAGATGTACGGCTTGCATTCATGCCAAATAATCAGTTTCGTGACGTGGACGGCTGGCAGAGTGGCTTAAGATAGCAAAACCACAAGTATATCACTCAAGATTCCTTGTTTACTTCAATGATAACATCGACGAGATGTGCCCCAGAGAAAACAAACGCAGTCTTTAAGGTTTTGCACTAAAAACAATTAGGTATGTGGAACTGTATTGATATATTGAAGCAAACCTCGGGAAAGGTTGCTCAAAAACCCCCGAAAACCGTGGCAAATATCTTAATTAAGTTAACTTGACGGATGTGTCTACCAAGAAGAATTTCCGACGACGGCGAATTCTTTTTTACTGGTAGCCCAACCCAGCGACTAAATAAACCAACGAGAGCATTGTATAGTCATGTGAAAATTGAAATCGTGCTTCTCTCTTGGTAAGAATTCTTATAAGCTAAAGACGAAAACGGTATAACCGCCGATTGAATTGCAAGGAGTGTATAGCACGAAACAGTATCTTGCGAGGAAACTGTGTATTTCTCAAACATGCAAGGAAAAGCTTTATTTAGAGTTTTACTTTTTAATGCAACAACTACATTCCTCAGTTTATCACTACCTCCCACCATATGGTTTCCATCTAACTGCTGAAGTTTTAAAATGGATGAATACAACTGAACGAATTTCAAGGAAATGCCTGATTGAGTGGTCGAGCGTTTTTCACGGCTAGTCGACAATTTCTCTCTAAAAAAACTAAGTTGGTTCCGAGGAATCTATTCATTTAAGATGACTTAAAGATCGTTTTCTTCTAAAAGGGCTAATAAAAAAATATTATAAGTTTTAATTTTTTTTTTCCAACCGCTACAGCTTGAAAAGAAGTTCTACTAAAATAGATCTATTCTCGAGCTTCAGTTCAACAAATTATTTTGCTTTTCTCCCATCAAACTACTACTTAGCTAATGATTTAGCTTGATGTTTAGTTAAAAAAAATGTTACTGTTGAATTTAATCGGTTACAGATAAAACTACTGGGTGAATATAAGCAAACGGAACTAATAAGCCGGTGACTTTCACTACGTAACTGACTGACTTTCTGTACTGAACTATAGTAAAAGTTCCCGAAAAGCCAAGTCTATAAGCTTCTCCTGATATACACACTACTGCAAAGTTTTCGTAAAACGTGATGCACTCTAGAGCTAGCGCGCGCGGCTTTTTGAAGGAAAATATGTGTAGCCGGCGCCAAGCGCTAGCGCGGGAAAACGCTTGCTGGTTTTGCTGTACTTCTCTGATTGGTTGAGAAAGTAGCGCGAGATTTGTAATTTTATCCAATCCGGCAAAGCGTGTAGCAATGCATAACCAATACAATCGCGAAATTACTTCCACACTCAACTGAAAACCACGCCATCCAATGTTATCTATCCTTGTTCCTTCATAATTCAATATCACTTCAGTCTTTGTTATTTTGCTTTCTTTGTAAGTTATATTTTCGAGGTGTTGAAAAATTTCGCGAATTGAAAATATGACTTGAGATATGTGGACTCCCTTATGACTTGCTTACAACATTTCAACAACTTTATTTTGAGTCATGATCAGTACCCAAGAGATTATAATTGGATATTCTGATTTTATTGGATATTATTTCCAATTATTTTCTCTTGTCAGTACATAATCTTCTTCAATAATCATAATGCTGTCGGTAGCGACTATTCGCAACTTTGAGCTTAAACCTCAGACACCTTGCCGAGACACAAAGGAAACGTTTTAAAGACGGAAAAGAAAACGAAAAAAAAATGCGTCAACTAATACGGTAGATTTGAGATTTGTTCCAAGTCACTCATTTTTTTTTCTCTGCATGATGAGAGATTAGTTTTATGCTTAGCCTGTTCCAGACGTTCAGATAGCGGGGAAGGCGCGAAGAAAAGCGAGCGAAAAAAAATGCGGAGAGACGAGGAAAAGGAAGTCACTCCGCATTTTTTTCGCTCGCTTTTCTTCGCGTTTTCCCCACTATCTGAACGCCTGGAACATGCTATTTTATGCTCTAAGGAGTAATGCGAGGATTACATGAGTCAGAAGCGCACGTGTGTGCGTGTGTGAGTGCGTGCGTGCGTGCGTGCGTAAAGTGCCGGAAAGCAATCAGTTTGATTTTAGAGCACGCGTCCTTCGTAACCAGCGAACTGGCTCAGAATAACTTCTTAATAAAGTCTGGATGGACTGAACTTAGAGCTGAGAATTGGCTAAATTTTTAGCTGTCAGCTGAGAAATGCTGTGTTTTTAACTGTTGGCTGATAAATATTTTTTTAGCCACCGACGGCTAAGAAATGATCGAGATTTTTACCATGATAATTGGGATTCCAGCATCCCCATCGAGAATATCCCTTCCCAAATATTCCCATCACGTAAGATCTACAAACCCACTGATGCATTTTTTAGATTTCTGGAAATGTTTAATTCCTTTAAACTTTGGAAAAGCGCTAAACGCTAAGATATAAAATATCTTAAGCAGTACTTTCCTATGATACTGTTTCTTTCTGGGTATTTTCGAAATGAATCGAAATTTGGGATTTTTTCTTAGTAAAGTTTGGTTTCAGTCGCTTTGGCAAGTGAACATGAAAGGGATAAATTAGTAACAAATGTAACCATATCGTTTGGCTGGTTAACAAGATAAAGGATTAAGGAATTTTCATCAAGGAAATAATTACTGTTTTGTTTGAGATAAGCGACAACTAACCGGGTTGATAACTGGGGTTATTGTGTGGTATTACCACCGCGGGAGGGCCTTATACGCATAACTATAAGCTTATTATTGGCTTAGTGTTTGAATTAGCGCATCACTTCAACAATCAAAGCTATTAAAACCGGCAAATCCGGGTGTTATGCACATTTGTTTTGCTGTAGTTAGTTGTCGTTAGTATAGCCGATCACGACATAATAGGGAGCTAAAGCACCAATGACGGCAACAACGTCAATGAAAACGTCACTTGAGAAAAAGAATTTGCGCTCTTTTCGGAGCCGATTATCATGACGGCGAATTTCAGCTCAGTTAGCTAGGGGGACTGCGATTTCAGTACGCCTTCCTGAACAATCTTCTTAAAATGACATTTACGATTGCATGAAGAAAGTCATGTTTAGCCGCCCGGTCTAATATTTCCAGCCCGGTTATTAAAACCGGCCGGCTGACGAAATAAAACATGCAAACGCAGTCTAGTTTTTAGCTCGGGCTGAGAAGGGAACATGAGCATGCACAGCGGTTGTGTTTTCAATGAAACGAGACGGGCCGCCGCGATCAAAGGAGAAAGGTTGCGGTTCGTCATCTAATCAAAATGTCAGCTCCCCAACCGGGCTGAAATTCGCCATGTTATTCGCCATGTTAGAGACCGTTATCTCTTTTGTGGAATGGTGGGTCCCGTCCGAGTACATAAAATAGTGAATACACCTCACCTTCATAGTGGGATCCTGTTGTTTCTGTTTATTTTTTGCTTGATGTTTTCACTTTTCAATGTAGCACAAACCTGTAAAAATACAACACTTGTGTAAAGATCTTGTCTTTCGTTTAGCGTGAAATCAGCTTTCCGTCTATAAATAAAATATTTCATTGCGGCGATTGCGGAGAGATCATTCATAACAAGAGAAAATCATTTTCTGTTCTTAACAACGTGCTTATAATTAATACTCCTCTTGACGAATCATGACGCGGACAACAAATTCTGGAGTATTGTGTCGTAGTTGGCCGTTACACTTTATTGCACACATATGCCGTAAAAAACGACAACATACAGCTAAATATCATACGAAAAAATAACTGGATAATTGAGAGCGCATCACAAAGATACTCGAAGGCAAGGAAAACCCTACTTAAAAACCCGAAACTCAACGGGAAAAAATTGTAGGAAACCTGCTGGGTAGGAACCAAAGCTCAAAATCCGGCGACCCTTCCTATGGGGCCACTGATAATTTAGTGATCAGCTAAATTTAATTATTGCAGGAAAAAAATGATGAATAATGTTCAAATAAAGTTCAGCGATGGAACCGACTAATCAAAGCAAACAATTAAAATTTGACTACCAGTAAATCGTCAGTGTAACGATCGAGAACTGATTTGCACACTAAAGAAGCTGCGCTATTTATTTACATACTTCCACGCCGCTGATAATGCACGTGCATGCACATAACTTACATCGGCATAAAACATGCCTACATTTAACGGATAACAAACATTGTAATAAACAGCTCTAACAATAGTCAACAGAAATCAATTCTCTTCTAATGCGATGCAACCGAAGAGAATTTTCAATTTTCTTGTTTATGATGAGAAACTCACCAAACATGCGCTTTTTTTTTCTTTAAAAAGACAAGCCTCGAACCAAATCTGATTTAAAACGGTTAGTGCCTTTAGGGCTAAAGTCGGAGTCGGACGCGTAAGGAGCCTTACGTTCTAGTGGAAATTAAAAAACGGAGTCGCAATCGGAATCGGAAGCTCGACGGAATCGGAATCAGAAGGATCAGAAGGTTTCCTTTTTCTTCCGATTCCGCTTCTGCTTCCGTCGCTTACTATTCCTTCGTTTTGATTTCCACTAGATCGTAAGGTTCTTACGATTCCGATTCGGCTTGCGATTCCGCTTACGTCGCTTACGTCGCTAGTGGGAACCATGCTTTATCAAATACTCCTATAAGCCAACTGGTGAAAACGAAACAAACTCCGGACTCTCCCCTCTCCTAGGCGTTTTGCTCCACCGACCCCCACCCCCTGTGTCCAACTCCCAACCTCGTCCCCAGGGCCTTCTCCGCTTTCAAAATGGTGGACCGGGCGTAGAAACCGCTGGACAAGGCGGCCAAAATACACCAAGAATCGTGGAGACACACGATGAAATGAATGGTTTTTGGTGTTTTTTTTTGTGTGTTTCTTTTCAGCGATTGGCGGCCGTGTTTGTTTTCTGGCAATCTGAAATCGTTGTTCAAACGAAACGAAGGCCTTCCATCGTGTCAGGTTTCGGTATATACTTCATGGTGGTTTTAATTTATGCACGTCAAAGAATCCGGCACTTACTTAGGGCTAAAAACTCATTTTAAAATGGTTAGCTTTTATTTACTGTTATGGATATCATTACCCATAACAGTAAATAAAAGCTAACCATTTTAAAATGAGTTTTTAGGATCCCTATATGATAGGATCCCTATATGGTGTGTTACAATGAAGTATATACCCAGGTTTCACGCGACAAAATTAACCACAGGGGGTATATACTTCATGGTGGTTTTAATTTATGCACGTCAAAGAATCCGGCACTTACTTAGGGCTAAAAACTCATTTTAAAATGGTTAGCTTTTATTTACTGTTATGGATATCACTACCCATAACAGTAAATAAAAGCTAACCATTTTAAAATGAGTTTTTAGGATCCCTATATGATAGGATCCCTATATGGTGTGTTACAATGAAGTATATACCGCACAGGGAGCCACAGGGCTTTCTTAATCTCGTACCCAGATCTCACTCGTGCTTGTACTGTACTGATCGTGGGAGAACTGGGTACGAGATTAGGGGTTTCTTTGCCCATCATTTTTAACATTGAAAAGGCCCTAGGGAGGAGATTGCTTTTACTCTTGTATAAACTCATGTAGTTAACACAATGTTTGGAGGTCTCTTGAAAGCAAATTCTTGGTATCACTAAACGACTGAAATGATTTGGACTGACGAAAACGAAAATGCTAATAATTAATGAACGAAAACAATGAACTGCAAGGCTGATCTGACCACGTAAAAAAGTAAAATCACGACAGAAACCGATAAAGTAGGATCGTAACCGTGGACAGCTGTTTCGTTGTTATTGCAACTCATCAGCACGGTGTAACGATCTAAATGTCGCCAGCAAGATAGACTGCACAATGACCCGTTCACAATATCAGGTTTCGTAATATGTACTCACTTGTCACTCCAAATACGCGTGCCACATCACGTGTTTCGGGGAACAAGGAGCCCACAGTGTATCGTAAAGATGTCTCGCAAATTGAAATGTAGATGGACAAAGCCGATCTAGACATTTAAACGCATGGGCAAAACCATGCTGAAAGAAAACACAGCATATCGGATCTGTAAAGACTTACGGTCCCAAAATATATAGAAATAGTTCATTCATTTTTTGGCTGGTTAAGTCTCTCGTAGATCCTACGTATCATTAGAACCATTATCGTTTGCGGTCTTCTGCAGTTTACCTTTAATAATTAATATATGAAGTTTTAAACTGAAAACTCTTGATTCCATCTTGTCCAGCTCGCGGAAAGGGAGAACGTTTCTAGAGATCTATCAAACATTTGCTTCTGGAAAAATTGTCGGCAAAAGCTTTAGAGAGTCCTTTATCTTTTTAACTGATACCAGAAGACAGAAATATTAGCGTAATTCACTCGTGCCATCAAATCAAGTTCCTCTTTCATTTCTGAAAAACGTAATTTAAGTGCTTTTCCACTTACAGCAATTTTAATTAATTTAAAAATATCAGTTTTAATTTATACAGTGGCCTTAAAGAATTGCAGGACTTTTGGGATTTATACATATGTCTGGAAAAAATGGCATGGGATGCTTTTTCAAGTCATGCATTATACAGAAACGTACGAGACAACTTGACCTTTTGGTTGACCAATTTTTTTCCATTTATGAAAATTCTTTAAATCGTTGGGAATTATCTTCGATACTTAAGCGCAAAGCCGATTACGAATCAAATAATTACCTAATGATTAGTCAATTTATCTGCAATAAGCAAACACAGCTTGCAAGAATACTGACCGAGGGCAGCTAAAACATGGAAACGGAAAGGGAAGGAGACATGATGGCGTTTGTTAAGCTGCACTGAGCAGAATAACCATTATAGTTTTTCTAAGCTCATTTATTACACCATTTAGCTAGTCTCCAATAGATTATTTAACTCCGTTTGTGGCCTTAAAAAAGTTTTTTCCTGATCAAGGTGTAAGTCTATATACAATCACAAGTTTTGATTTGTCTACTGATCAGCCTGGTTATTTGCATTAGTACTTGATTAAACAGATATAACTGTAGAATTTGTTATCTCTTTAGTTCGGGGTTTATACTCATTTAACAACAATCAAAAGCGACTTTAGGATTTCATCCACGGATTCAAATGTTAAAATCACCTTGTAACTACATAATAAAACAGTATCACAGGAAAGTACTGTTCAGTAGCTTTAATTTGAATGGGCATTCTTTAGGATTTCATCCACAACAGACTCAAAAATGAGAAACACTTTGAACAGCATAATAAACAACACCACAGGAAATTAAGTACTGCTCAGTAGCTTTCATTTGAATCGTCACACTTTAGGATTTCATCCTCACACTCAGAAGTGAGAACCACCTTGTACAGCGTAATAAACAGCACAACTGATAGCTTTCGGAATTTGAATTGGTAAAACCTTAACCACTCCGACAAATGCTAGAGCCACCTAGCTACACAATAACAGGAAAGTACTAAAATAATGACAGGAAAGTATTAAAATAACTCTATTGCTTGTGGTATTTGAATGGCTGCACCTTAGTATGCCATCCACAGACTGAAACGTTAAAAACAAACAAAATGCACGTATACTGATTTGGCCACTTTATAAACTTGAATTTCTTGTGATACGTACCTGAGATCACTCAGTCCATTTTCCTTAAAGCAAACTTTAACCTCTCAATCACTATACAGACCCTGCCGATACACTTCAGTCTGTGTAAACTCTGAAGCGACAACTCCAGAGATTGAACCAGATATCACAAAATCAGATGTGCAGTAGCAATTGGCGATACGATATCTTTTTGTTCGTAAGAAATATCATGTTTTGTTTTCTAATCAGCTTTAGATAAATTCCCTTTGAGATGAAGCTATTGAAAGTGTATCAATTGGACTGAACGTTGGACAGAGAGATCCATAGGGAGTTGCGTTTTATAAAATCGGTTTTTATTTTCCGAATATGACGTCATTTATAACCGTATAAGGTCAAGAGAACGCGCAAAATATGCGAGCGTATTATTCTGTATTACTGGACAGGGGCTCTTTTCTCAAAAGTCCCGGTAACTTTTCGGGCCCGAATACTGAGCTATTTTCTGTCTGCAATTTAAAGATTCATATTTTTCGGTTAATTTCTAAGGCTAAGCAATAAAATTCTAAGGTGACGAAACAATTCCGGCTAGTTTGGGGGTTATTACACCCCATAAATTCTGATTTTAAAATTTAGCTCCGGGCCCGGAAGGTTATCGAAACTTCGAGAAACGGGCCTCAGGTCAGGAACTGAGTGAAGTTAAATTGTATGTGTGCGTGCTCAGAACGACGGTCAAACACTGGACGAAAGATGATGGCTAAATTGACAATTGATTGAGAAGTTACTGAGGAAAAGGTCCTTAAAAAAATGCACAAATGAAACAGTCGAATGATAAATCCTTTATTTGATTGTTTGACAGTTGATACACGCTTGCATTTTTTTCTCGCCCTCTACTTAATTAAAAGCCCATATTGCGGCCCGGGGAGTGGAGGGGGGTCGGGGGGGAGAGGTTATGCCATCCTACCCTGAATAAATAGAGAATTGAAGCTCAGAAGTACTACTTCCAGTATTCAAAAGTAGTATAAACAGTAAAAATCCAAATATTTTAAGTATTTTTTCTATCATCCCGTGTTTTAGACATTTCGGTCACAATAGTGTGAACACTGCTAGGATCCTGTCACTAGTGACTTGACCTTTCACAATTAGATTGACTTTCTTTATTTTGAAGTCTGCTTATTTATAGCTGTGCCCTGCACTTTGATCACACTTTCATACTTGATATTCAAACATCTCAGTTTCAGGCTAAATTTGATGTAAAGAACATAACTCGTCATGAAATAAGCTTTTCGACCCCAGAGCGCTCAAAGGCACCCTAAGCACCTTCTGATCTAAGGTAACTAACCACGCCCCTGTTAAAACTTCGCATAAAACATATTGATAAAGCCGTTCTTTCGAACTCAATACGTACGTTTCAACCTCGACAGAGGACAAATGTCAAACAGTTATGTTCATTTTTGTACCTGGTAGATCTTAAGCATAAAAAACGCAGTTTTCACAAAATTTGGCTTTTGTTACAGTAACTGCTCTTCATATTATAAAATTCATAAAGAAAATACATGTAAAAATTCGTTAGAAAAATACAATAGAAATGAAAATTGATATGGAATACTAAGCAGTTATTTGTATTTTGTACGAAACGTTGGGAATACTAACATACAAATCTGCCGCTCATCTTTTATCTCGCACTGAACAATCAACGTAAGCCATTAATTAATTATCGTCTTTACACCTAAGATGTTTCTTTGGCGTTGTCAGGAAAACAATATAGCTTAGTATAGATTAATGTTCTTTTAACTTTTTTTCAAACCAGTCGATAGCACAGTAAAAACTCAGTTGATGTGCGGAGGCGTTAATTCAAAAATCATTAGTAACCATTAGTAACCATAAGTAACCATCATTAGTAAGGATCTAATCAGCTATAAAATAATTAAACGATTTGACAAAAAAGCAAGGCTGATTACACGGTAGGGAAACTATAATTGTTCAGCCAATATTTCGAAAGGAAGAGTCTTTCTTCTTTAGGACCGACTTACTAAAAGGTCAACAGGCTAACAAAAAAATCCATCTTCTTACGATGTAAAATTACTCTATGATATGATGTGATACATAATCATTCCCTCCCCATTAACCACTACATTAATTTCCTTAATTAAGGCGGATTTTCTTTAAAGGGGGTAGGGGCGTTTATTCGAGTGAATATGGTATCGATGTGGGTAATAGAAACATTTGACTGAAAATAAATAAAACGATCTGGTTCGGTTTTGCGGGATCTCTCAATGTAGAGATGCTCGAGCAGTTATAGTATTTTCCTTCAGTATAGCCTCGGCCCTGAGGAAAGCTAATTTGAAGAGCCGGAATGTTGGCCGTCAAATAAGCCCATTTTAGTTTCAATTCGTTTATACGGGTAAACACGCACGTCAACCACAGACATAAATCACTATGCCAATTTCGCAGCAGTTGCACAAAACTGTAAGTAAGACAAAACCAGTTTATGATCGAGCGTTACGCTCATGGACCAATCAAAATGTTCGCTTTCACCACGCGTGATAAGCCGTCAAGAGTGTATTTCCGCATAAAGAGAACGACGGTCGCCAACGTTCATTGGAAATACTCGAGTTTTTCCGGTTCTTATTATCCAATAATTAATGACACATCGACTACCTTGAATGTAGCCCCGCCAGCGGGCACCATAAAAAATACTTTACAAAGTGAATTTTTAACCCTCTAAGTCACAAAATTCAAATTTTATTTTGTAAATTATTGAAAAACAAATGGTCCCATTCAAAAGTACTGCCGAAGAGGTTTCATTTGAATGGTCACACCATAGGATTTCATCAACAGACTCAAAAGTTAGAACAAATAGTACTATGCAAAAGTATTGCTGAAGAGGTTTCATTTGAATAGTCACACCATAGGATTTCATCAACAGACTCAAAAGTTAGAACAAATGGTACCATGCAAAAGTACTGCTGAAGAGGTTTCATTTCAATGGTCACACCATAGGATTTCATCAACAGACTCAAAAGTTAGAACAAATAGTACCATGTAAAAGTACTGCTGAAGAGGTTTCATTTGAATGGTCACACCATAGGATTTCATCAACAGACTCAAAAGTTAGAACAAATAGTACCATGCAAAAGTACTCCTGAAGAGGTTTCATTTGAATGGTCACACCATAGGATTTCATCAACAGACTCAATAGTTAGAACAAATGGTTCCATGCAAAAGTACTGCTGAAGAGGTTTCATTTGAATGGTCACACCATAGGATTTCATCAACAGACTCAATAGTTAGAACAAATGGTACCATGCAAAAGTACTGCTGAAGAGGTTTCATTTGAATGGTCACACCATAGGATTTCGTCCACAGAATTGAAAGTTAGAACTTCGCACACATACATTATTGACTCTGGGAGTAAACAGGTTAATACACAGACATATAAAAATTGGTCATATATATATGCAAATAAAATGAAAGGCTGATCGTACAGTAAGAAATATATTTTTAAACCGATTAATTTCGAACGGCACGGCCGTTCTTCTTCAGGGTATAACCGTACTAAAAGAATGCACCCTCTTAATACCTTCCCCTCTTAATACCTTGAAAAATGATGGTTTCTAAAAAGAAGATGTGTTTAAAGGGTAACGTCATCTATTTTTAGTGTCATATGAAAATCCAAAACATATATTTCTGTCAATGGAAATCTAGAAATAATTATCCAATTTTGTTAACACTCATCATACTAGTTCAATGAAATTATCAAAACGTGTCTTTGGCCGTGGATAGACCGGATTGCAACTTGAAAAATTGGCCATTTTTTAAGTTTTCCCTTGCATTGGATAAATAGCTTAAATTTCATTATGTCTTCACGGCATCACTTGATATTCTCCTCTCGTTGCTCAAAGAACATTTTGTGTAACAGCAAGGGAACTAGTTCAATTTTTACCAAAAAGAGCAAAATCCCTGTGCATTGCCGCTTTAATCACAAAAACAATATATAAATAATAAAGTGAATTAAAAATGGCTAGACTTGACACCCGGGGGAGGGGGGGGGGGGGGTACTCCCGACAACGTAGGATAGGTGTGTGCCGCCAAGGTTCTCAAATCCTGACCCTATTTAAGGGTAGAAAATCGAGATTTGATACCCTTTTTAAGGCCCAGTTTTAACAGGCCATATCCTTTTCGTTTTGCGCGTTGGGGTGGATACTGCAATTTAATGACCCTATCTAAGGAATATCTAAGGATCACAATACCAAAAATACCAAAAAGGATACCCTATTAGGACTGAGCACCTAAAAACCCTACCCTATCGGGCGGCACATACCTATACAGCGTATATAACGGAGTACCCCCCCCCCCCCCCCCGGAACTTGACAGTTCTGCAATTAACACAGTCTAAGCTGCTTTGTGCCCAATTTGTAAAAGTATTTAGTTGACAACTGCAAATCCCCTCTGAGTGTTATCTGGGTTCACCCAGACGACAAATAGTCAGTGATTTTTATTAATTAAGCCTAATCACTGTTTTATCACTGCTATGGCTGACAGAACGGTGAGCATGCAGTCCGATTCTTCACTAGGCGATATGAATTAATGATGATGATGATATAATGATGAAGCCACCAGTCACGTATGGTTTAATTTGGCGTGAATGTAATAAGGTAGGTTTTTTTCGGTTAGGGACACTTCTTATCATACGATATACTGGAGACTTCCAAATTAGGCTCGAATTCTTCAGTTAATATTTGCATTGAACATCATGTTACCAGAAGTCGTCTGAGAAATTAACTGATTCGCTTAGTTAACCAAGGTCGCCTAGTACATACAGCAGGTTTATAAAATTCATCAATAATTCATAAGGAAAATACAAAAGAAATGAAAATTTAATGAAGGTTTGTAATCCTAATACAGAACAGCTATGAAATGCTACAATTTGCATTTAATTTCTATTCATATTCTACATCATTCGGGTCCGTGTTGCATCATATTTATAGTTATACAACACGGCCGCTCATGTTGTAAACACTACGTATACAGCAGTGTACACAGTTTTAGGAAAGTCTCTTTAAATATTTTATTATTAATTAAAAAAAACATAGGGCATTTCTCTGCGAAGTTCAATTCCGTAGACTTATATGTACATATATTACATTTATATTTTTGCTATAATAATTGTAACTTAATATATTTTATTGTATTGCTTGTAATTTATTTAGTATTCGTTTCGAGACGCATACGTTTCTCAGTTTTACAACTGTTATGTGTTACCCTCATTGGAAATAAAGGTGGTTATTATTGGTTATTATTATTACATACATACATACGTCTTTCAATTAAGGGGAAGGTTGACATTTCTGGCGTGTTTTGTTTAATACTCTGACCTCGTTTTTCCCTGCATGCGCATGCCATGTTGAACATTCAGTGGGGAGATTAAGGAAAAATTAAGGAAACTGGAGTGGTCTCCAGCAGTATTTATGACAAGAAATTTACGTTGAAATTCAAGAACGACTGATCTAGAGCTAACTCTTGGTTCGTTTTCCGATAGTTGTCAAAAGAAGTTTGAGTTAATAAATAGAAAACATTATTATCTATCTAGTATATTAATGAGAAGTTGAGAGACGAGAAATGCCGTTGGGTCACCAAACTTCTCCTCCCAAACTCTATGATAGAAACATGAAAAAACCGTTTCCCATTTCTAATTTTGTAACTTTAATATAAACTCCAGATAACCTTCCGTGTTTCTCTGATAAAGTTATCGTACTCTTTTCGGTCTTTCATAACCGACGGATTTCAGTTCAGTTTATGGAACAGTTTGTTTTTGTTAGCTCGATTTTTCCGCCTGTGGCAAGTCGTCAAGTGAACTAGTATCAGTTTTGTTAATAAATGAGCGAGTAAGACGGTACACCCTTCATAATTATAGTCAACACTAGATTTCGCTTCGTCGCCACTTTATCCAAGATGGCGGACCTACCATCGAAATCGGCGTCAACCTGTGTACATTTAAACTCGATCATAAAACGAAAAGATGTTTTTGCTGTTTTGCTGTTTTAGGTACGAAGCTCGGCAGCAATAGTTGTTTCTGTGCAGCTTTCTTGGCTGGCTGAAAACATTCTTCATTGATTATACACCACGCCTCGCGGAAAAAACAAACCGTACTGTCAGCAGTTAAACCGCCATAGCCTAAGGCGCCCAAGGGAAAAAATGGTCTGGGTGCCTACGTTTTGGTTAGGGCACCTAACGTTTCACAGTCTGAGTTCCTAACGTTTGAGCTTTGGATTTTGTGTGCTCCTTGGAATTTTTCCTAGGGCATCATTAACAGCTTTGAACCGGCTTGATTAAAGCACTCTGAGCTAAAAATAACTTCTGCTTTTATTAAGTGTACCTGATATCGATCTGAGAGTCATTTAAGCTGCCGAGAGAGGGGTTACATCTGTTTCATCTTAATCGCAGTAATAAAAAACAGAAAAGAGTTTTGGCGGACAAAAATATCGGGCCATTTTTTTGGGCGCGAAAAAGTAGTAAGTTCTGTTCTAGTATCACAGATGTCTCCTAAATGAGTACACTGATCCGTTAAAGTTACCTTTGATACGGACATTTTTCAGTTCAATACTTTCACCCATCCATCAACCAAGCCATTTAAAAGCGATCCGACCCTCCCAGTAAATCGACAGATCTGCTCTTCATGATAAACGTCAATGAGCATTTTATCATGCAAAGGCAGAAGCTTGCGAAATCCATATCTGTTGGCAAGGATTGCTGTATAGTCGTAAACTGAACCAAAACGCTCCAATTCAGTATTTTTCAGTCAAAGGCAATAATTATTAGCAAATGTAAATAATTTGTTTGCTCGTTCGCTTCGCTTGCAAATCCGTGTCGAATCGTGCGTTGGATTGATATCTCTGTCTAAGTTGTATTGACCTAATATGGCTTATTGCCCGAGCTGCTGGTAATAAAACACTTCTAATGTGTATCAGGTAGATTAGAAATCTTGAATGGTAAAGAACCCTCTTCAGAATCTACTTCAAAAAGGTCTTCGCGTTTTGTAAACAAAAAAGACTATTTGTTTGCATTTTGAGTATTTTTCGACTGAGTTTAGTTATATTAATGAAATCTAAGAAATAAAACCCGAAAATTCTTCATTATTAAAAGCCAAAGGCAGACGAAGTTATCTCAGCTATTGAAGTCAGTGATACAAAACAATCATATGTTTCGTCACGAAAGCTTCTGTTCCTCTTTATATTCCTTTTGTAACTGCAGAATGGTCAAAAGAAATGGCCGCCACCGACAAATGAAATGCGTGCCGTGTTACGAAGTCGTGACAGCGAAGAAAACTGTACAATAACTGCAAGAACCTCTTCAAAGAGCGGAGGGCAACTGTAATTAAATTTGCTTCCTAAATTCGCTTTCATTGTTCAGAGCAATCACTGATTCACTATTCAAGCCAACACTCAACAAATTCAGTGCTTGCCCGTGGCTAAGTTAAAATCGAGAGACGGCTTACGAGCTAAACAAACATGAATCATCACTGCAACTTACCTTAACCTTCCTTTCCCTTGTGAAGTGAAGTGAAACTGACCAAGGTATCTTTTAGCCGTACATCAAAAACCATAACATATGTTATCCATCCCAAATGAGAACTATTTCGGACCCTGGCTCTCTGGTATAAGTTGAAAATGCAAATTAGGAACCTTTACACCGATCGAATCTCGTTATATGAAAGTAATTAAAACAGAACAAAGGGCTCGTGGACACTGCAAAAATCCACTGCAAACACTTTAACTGTGGTATGCATAAACAGCACACGAGAGAGGCCGACGGCGCTAAGGAACTTGAGGTATTTATGACACAAAAGAGCTTAACACGTGTTTTTTGTCAATTAATTTTCATAATTGAAAATGGTAATACAGCTCTTTCATTTGAAAGGGTCAATTACGCTCAATTAAATATCCAGAATTTAGAAGACGACAGCCTTCTTTGACAACATCGCCGCCCAGTTACGTCACCACATTCTTAGGAAAAAAATCAGTGCTCAGAGGTGAATTTGGAGTCCGGCGTTTATCTGCATGGTCAATGCTCCTTAAGATGAGGCATTCTTGCGAGTACTCACTATATCTTAATTAGTTTTGTTAAGCTATTTGATGACGAAGAATGTTTTTTCATGTGGTATCACATCCTCTAATTTTATTTTGTCTGCTTGCAGTGCTGGGGACTTAAAATACTTAACAAAGGCGAGATTAGGCTTCAGAAAAACACTTCAACACAACGGGGGGTTCTTTAAAACGGGGCGATATTCCTCGATATGTTACAATGTTTCATGTTTGATTTTCGTTGTTAGATGGAACTTGTATCTGTACAGATCTACAGACTACATATACATATACCACAGATACGGATCTACAGACTGATTAAACTCCACTATTTGAAAGCCTGGAACAGGCCTGAATGTTGCATGCCCGCCACGCTACTAATATACTACAGTGTATGCCTATTTTGCCGAGTAAAATATATGCATGCAACATTGCACTGAATGTTGCATTGTTTTTTTTCTGTTCCCTATGAAGGAAGTACCTTCTAAGTAACTATTTAACTGCACAGAACCATGACTCCGAAGATGTGTCGTGATTTACCTTGAATTGGCATGGTACCGGGGTCACGTGACCAATTGATGAGAATAGAGGTTTGCAAGTTCACAACTCTGTATTACACTATTATTAATCCTAATAATGCATAGTTTACGAGGTCGAGTTTACCTACGAGAGGACAGTTCAGCGAGGTACAGCCGAGTGGACTATCATCTTAAATTATATTTGTTTTAGAAAGTAACTAACTGATTGCAATTCGAAAAAGTGAACTATATTTAGGCTGTTTCTATAAACAAATCAAAAGAAATTCACCTTTCAAGGACATAGCGCGATTGAGCCAAGTAGATTTGATCACAGTAAACAGTGAATTATTCTCAGTGCTAACGGTTAACAGCGTTGTCAGCGTTAATGGTCTGAATGGTGTCAGCTTAAGGACGCGGCATAACGTTCATGTAAGCACACACAAGGAGTATATATACATATACCTTGGACTCCTGACGTATACAGGTTATAAACGACGTTTTATTTATTTCGGAGTTAATGAAGTCCGAACTTAAAAGGACAATTTTAACAGATATTTTATATTTTCCTGGGAAACGATACGAGAGTCATATATTTTCAACCGCTTTTTAGCGCTGATATGCCATTTTAAATTGAAAATGTTATAACATTTCTAAGAGGTAATCATTGATTGTCTGTGGGCACGCGGCGCAACACAAGATAAGCCAATTTCGATATATTACAATTCTAACCTGACTCCAAGACTTAGGGAAATAACACAAAATACATTAAATATTCATCTCTGAACCTCAATGTGATTTATTTTGAAATAGTAAAGGTAAAAACGGCAAAACTGATCCTTACGGCAAGAAAAAGAGATCGAGACAGAAGTGAAATAAAAAAAACAAACAGTTGAATAGGGCAAATGTACTCAACTGTTTTTATTTTTTTATTTCACTTTTATCTCTCTCTTCTTCTTGCCGTAAGGATCAGTTTGCCGTTTCTACCTTTACTATTTCAAGATTTTTACTGATCCAGGTCAACGATAGATCCGGCACTCTTCATTGGTTTGTCGCTGTGGTTTTGCCGTTATTGTAGTTTTTGATTTATTTTGCACGGTTTGTTTTTTACCTCGGAGCCAAGCAAGAATTTTAATACAGTTTAACCTCTCTAATCCGGACACCGAGTGTCCGTATCAGAGGGAGGTGTCCTTATTATAGCCCTATAGAGGTCACCATGATGACGTCATCTTTAAGACTCCACTGACAGTTTTTGTTTAGTAACTAAAAACAAGCCCACACTCTTCTTTTAACCGCATCTCATTGATTAATATACAGCATTGAGACACTGTCTATCAGTAGCCTACTACATTTTAAAATTCTCAGCTACATGAGGTATACGAATCACTGTTTTAAAACGAAACGAACTACAACGCAATGCTGCACGTGAAAAAGTAATATAAAGTACAATTCTGAAAACGTCTTTCGATATATGTTTGTAACCACAAACAGGAAATTGTATTACTTACTCAAATTATCATCACCTGATCACCGGAGTGTCCGTAATAAAGAGGTTAAGTTTACATGAATTTGCTCTCTGGGGCCGAGATTTAGTGTCCGTTGTACGTATTAGAGAGGGTCCGCATTATAGAGGTTTTTTTTTTTCAGAAAATGTGTGAGAATTTTGTCGGGACATAAAAAACTGTCCGTAATAGAGAGATGTCCGTATTAGAGAGGTGTCGATAAGGAGAGGTTCGACGGAACATGTATATCGAAAATGGCCTCTTTTTAACTTAAAAGATTAGCGAGAGCTGCTTCTACAGAGTATCTATTGACGCATGCTCAGAATGCTTTGATTTGATATGATTTAGCAGTCCTCTGTATCGAACAAAGTTCCTTCCACAATGTCGGCATCTATGTACCGTGTCTTCAGTCTCGTGTAGTTTCACATGTTTTTTCATGTTGCTAGGATCACTGAACGACTTGTCGCACACCTTGCAGCGGAGAGGCTTGAATCCCGTATGCGTGCGCATGTGAATTTTCAGCACGTATTTCCTGCAGTACACCTTACCGCAGTACTCGCACGTAAAACCTTGATTACGCGGGGAAGGCTGGGGAGAATTTGTGGTGTGATGCGTTAAGAAAGGAAGCATGCGCGGATAGGTGGAGTAGCGATACATTGGGTCCACTAGGAACGCGGGCTCGTGATATCGCGTGACATTCTCACGTGCGGCATACAAGGGTGGCGTGGAATAGCAGTGGCACTGGGGATGCTGTCGGCATAACACCTCATCTTCTCTTGACATTCTTTGGTAAACAAAGTAGGACCTAAAGCTGTTAAGGTTTGTCTGACTTTCAAACACGCCAAATTGCTTTGGAGGAGAAGTTTTCAAGTTACTTTCTTCACTTTCTTCCACAGCCACGTCTTCTACTGCATGCGTTTCTTCGTTCGCACCTGAACTTTTGGGTGGTTTCGGAGTATCACGTGCATTGTTATGCTCTTGGCACGTGCATTCGTGAGTGGTCTCACGTGACAAGCGTTCTTCATCCACCTGCTGTGTTTCATTGGTCTTTAATGTTAGGTAGCCTCGAGTGATAAAGGTCGCTCTTGTTCCTGTTGAACTCGTTACATTACAGTAAGAGTTCAAAGAGTTATTTAATGACACATTTTCGTTCTGGAGGTTGTATTTTTGCGCGTCAATTGTTTTGCCACGCCTGAAAATCTCATGAGTTGGCGACGAAGAAAGAGACATGCGACCTAACCTGTAATCTTCGCGAAAGCAGTTTATGAATTCGTCTTTTTCTTCTTTGATCAGTGTCTCGTTTTGATCGCCTTGAATGGCCGAATAATTGTAGCCTTCTTTCATAACAAATGCACGCCGATACTTCATTGAGCCTTTCTTCCCCATGTTTTCACGATAAAGGTGCCTTCGAAGATAATGCTCGTTTCCCTGGAATTTCTTTCTAAATTCCTGCTTATGGTATTCAGCTAGAGACTGCGGTTCGTTAGCTAACTTGCGAAAACGAGGACGTGAGAAACTTGAAATGAGGCTGGCTAGCTTGGGATTCGATAAGGCACGACTATGACCGAGTGTTGCGGAAGATTCACTGTTTATTCTCAGTATAGTGTCTTCGGGTGACGACAAGTGAAGGAACCGCGGATAGGATTCCTTCAGCCCGATGCGCATGTTGTCCTGCTCGTCTTCAGATTGATCAGGAGAAATGTTCTCCATGAATCTCTTATCAGCATCGCATTCTGCTGCTAAATCATCATTTGTTGTTATATCAGCCATTTTACAGTTCACAGTCTCCTGGGAGCTTGAGTTGGAACCCAACTCTCTGCAGCCAAAAGCAGCGTGCACCGAAAGGGCGCGTGAATAAGGAAAGGTTTCCTGGCATTTGTGACAGATCCACTGAGATCCTAGAACAAGGCAATAAAATAATAACAATTATTGAAGCGATTAACGACTTGGTAATTTATCATTTTTGTAACTGAAAAAGATGCCATAAACAAAAATTTCCCTTCTAGCGTGTATTTAACCGTTTGCTCACGATTGGAGACAAAATGGGTCCGCAGTGCGTACGCATGACAAGAGAGGTTCTTATACCTTACGCATGCGCACAGCCATATCACCCGGGCAGTGGCAGTCATGGACAGCTGTTTCGTCCTAATTAAGACGGTACTGGTACTGGCCAGGCCGCGGGGTAGGTTTTCGAGTGTGTCACATGGTATTTTTTTCATTGGATTTATGTTCTCATTGCGTTTGACTCAGCAAACACGTTATTTTAAAAGACTTAACGAGATCAAATAGCAAAAGCTAAAGAAAATTCCCCGGTGAAATATAATAATAGTAGAATTATGGTATTATAAGAGTTTTGAGACTGCCTCTGAGGAGGCAGCGTGGTCGAGTGGTTAGGGCGTCGGACTTGTAATCCGGAGGTCCCGGGTTCAAGTCCCGCTCTGACCACTTGCTGGAGTTGTTTCACGGCAGACCCGAGTTCAACTCCTCGACCACGCTTGTAAAATAGCCAACTGGTTTGCCTCCTGCCAGTTGGGATTTTTAAAATGTTATGTTCTATTTGAATATTTGTTTCTTTATTGAGTGTCCCCAATTAGTGCTCGCGCGCTAAATACCTTGACACTTAAATAAAGTGATTATTATTATTATTATATTATTATTTTATAGTATTATATCATATCATATCATATCATATCATATCGTATCATATCATATCATATCATATCATTATTTTATAGTATATTATATTATGTCATATCATGTCATATCATATCACATCATATCATATCATATCATATTATATTATATTACATCCATTTTCTCTCGATTTTATTACATAATCTCATCGACAATATGTTTCCGGAAAGCTATTATAAAGCTTGGTCTGAAGAGAGTCCCCTCGAACTTTTTAGCACTCGTAAATTCAATATAGGAAACAAAGAAAGCTATATCTTTCGGGAAATTGCCCCTAATAAAATAAATAAATAAATAAATACATAAACAGCTTCATCGCGGGTCGGAATATAATCTGGAACTCACGCGCATGAGCAGTTGTTACTATATTCTCGTCCCCAAAGCTCTCGTTTCATTTGGTCAGCAGAGAATGAGAATGAAAAAAACAATCTCTGTCTACCAATTTACGCTTCTATAATTTACCATTGAAAAGTGCCTCAAAATTTAAATAAAACTGACCTCTAAGTCCCTCTTCTGAAATAGGAGCAAGTATTCCATGTTCTTGTTCTAAAGACCGTGCCAGCCAAACTCGTAATTCCTCTCCAGCAGTGATATCCCTTGTGGTTCTGAAGTATATTTCATCGTCTGATGAGTGAATTGCCTCCATGTTCTGTTCTTCCTCTGAGCGCGCTGGGTATACCCTGTCCATCCAGGAGAAATCGCCATGAGAATTGTACTCGGTAACCAAGTCTTGTCCTTCTAAATCCTGCAGTGAAAACACCCAACAAGACAATTTGAGAATAATGAAATGAAACAATGTTCATTTTTGAAATATAGCGTATAGGGCGGGAGTTTTATTAGTAGCAGATAACTGAGCGTTGTTTGC
>JAJGOT010000032.1:555000-660000 GCA_022457155.1 Cladopsammia gracilis
AAGTACTACGGACTTTTTAGCGCTATTTGTGTGAAAAGGTCTCCGTGGTACGGGAAAATACCTCCCAAAGTAACATTTGAAGACATTTGACGAAACTGAAAATGGGGAAATGTTTGGGGCGTACTAATAAATTTATTGTGAGTTCATTTGAATGATACCATTAGTTTGGTCATAAAAAAATATTAATCATTTATCATTCTCTTGAGGCCGGAATCGCGAGTTTTCCATAGGAACTATCTTTATTTGGATGTTTAGAAAAACACGAGATTTTTATTCCATTTTCACACTAAGATTTGACATACGATCTAGGTTCTCTCTAATTCCCAAACGAGAGAATTTTGCCCGATAATGCTTCAACATGATATTAACGAGAAATAACGGAGGAGCTTTGTTTTGAAGTTCTTTGAGCAAACTTTATTCTAAAAGAGTCTTGCAGATCGACGATGTTGTTTGATTCAAGTCATAGGAGCAACTTGGCACTTCGATGGTTGTACTCACGCTCCGCGCGCGTGAAATAAAGGAAATGGAAGCATATGCGCAGGCTACCTGTAATACTGATCATGCCGGGCTATATATGTTTTATAAAATAAATTGCGAAAATCCTAAACGTGCTGGTGATTGTCTCAGGAGATATCAAACCTCAAATTAATATCCCTGCATATCTTTTTTCATCTATTCCTGGCTTTCCACTCGAATCAATGCCTCCAAACTCTTTCCACTGTTTGAGCTTTATTTCCTGCCGTGTGTTTGTCTCTACTTCCTATCTGCGATCTTGATCAATGCCTACAATCTTGGTCAGAAGTTTTGGGACACTTAACCTTTTTCCCCACAAATTGACTTTGTCGTTACCTCCCCCTCCCCACCACCAATACTGGGAGGAGGGGGGGCTAGGAAATGGAACGATAGTTTCTCTCTTCGAAAAAAATTGTCATTGTGTAGTATTTTCTTAAGTGTCCCAAGGTATTTTGTCCACGGTTGTAGAGTTTAATAGTCTTAAAGAAACAAACTGCGCCGTCAACTGCTGAGTACGTGATTCCAAGACTAAATCGAGAAAATGTGGCCGTCATAGAAACAGCATTCACTGCTATTGAAAATTAACATTAAACACTGATGTATACAATGCAAAATAAATTTGGTCAAACTAATTGCAGGGAGTGATCTGAGGAGTATAAGAACAAGATATATCGTTATTCGTTCTCTCTGGCTCCCTCTCTCCTCCCCCCCGACAAGGCATTATGTTTGAGTTATAGTCATACCAAATAAGGTTCCTCAATTTTGGAACTGAACCAATAACTCTAAGGGAAATGTTAAGCATTCTCTTAAAAGTTTAGAACACAAATCCAAAATTTGCACGTTTTTTCTTCTTGATTAATACATATTTTTTTGGCAACTGACTGAGCACAGATTAGCGATGGTTCGCAAAGAGTAAATTATGAGTAAATTATTCGACATTTTTTGATAATATTATACTTGAAGTTTCGTTTAATCAGTCAAACTTATTCAAACTGAAATATTACTCATTTTCCATACGTGTTTCCCACAACAAAAATCTAGAATTTTGCAATTAGTTATCTTACAACGGTTATCTCCATTTTGCATTTGCTTGTTTCCTGGATAATTCAGTTTTTCCGACTAACAGTTTTACGATATTTTCTCTAACCATTCTGCTTTTACGCATGACTTTGAATAAAATTGTTTCAGTAACACACAGAAATCACTAACGCTTTGACAAAACAACAGAATTAAAGGTTTTTTTTTAAAGAAATTCTTCTTTTTTTAATTTAAAGCGCGGCAATGATTCATAACAGAACAGGCCTACTGAAAACTGCCTTACGGTGATTTAAGGTTTTTGAATAAAGATTTTTAATTATTTTATTTTATTTAAAAACTCCGGATATTAGTGATTTGCCAAAGCCTCGTATTGTGTTTTGCAGATTTTTAGCTTTGATGCCATAATTTGATCATACTTTGTGCAATTTCAATGAAACATAAAACCTGCTCTTTTCAAACACAAGACCTTTGAAGAAAACCCACCATAAGCAGTGTTTCTTAACATTGAACTTATCCCGTAATTTGTATCAAAATTAGTCTGTCTGTTGTTCTGAATTGCTGTGGAAATAATACCCCAACTTATACCAATAAATTGGGATAAAAACCTCGAGATTAACCCAAATCAAGGTGTGTTTTTCTCTTTTTTGTGTATCTAGTCATCAAGCTTATTGATAAAGAAACTAACATTATGAAATCTCCGATGAGAGTGACACTAGTGTACAAACGGCTTTTTCTAGCTTTAAAGGCTTCGCGATTCTTCCCCGCTGTTAAAACTATAGTTAACATGAACCTAAATTTAATAACAAATCACAAGATCTTACCTCGAAATGTCTCATAGGCGTATCTAAGAATTGAACTCTTTTAATCAATCGGGTAAAATCTCCTTGAAACGGACCGAAAAAAATGTTTTCGGCGATGGAACTCTTCGCCCATACCCGACCTTCGTTCTTCGCCGATATAATTTTTGACATCTTGCGCCCTGAATATATCCCCTTCGCCTCTTTCCAAGACACAACTTTTAAAAAGGCTTCTTTCGTTAAAACGCTTAAAAATGTTTTAAGCAGGTCGATTAACGTTGAAAAATCCGCTGGGTAGAAAGAAAGAAAGAAATTTCATTCCCTGAACAGAGAAAGGTACTTCTTGATTTCACAGAGGAGAGAGAAGAAATGACAATTTATTGATACTTGACTTGTTTTTATTTTTGCGCCTGAGTGTGGGAACGCGTGCATGTTTGACATCTGTTGATTTAATAGGTTTTAGTCTTTTAATACATTGTTTAGATAAAATACCTTTGTTCTTCATTTTTTTAAAAGTATCTATTATTGCCACTAGAAGCTTTTAAATACATGTCGAGAACAGACATCTGTGAAAGTCCAATGAATCAAATCTTACCCAAGTCACTAATTAAACCAAATTGGTACGGTGTGGGACAATTTATTGAAGATCTCTTTTGTTCTTTAAGTATTCAAAGGCTTTTTTTGGCTATTTCCCGACTTTAGGGTATCTTAAAACATTTTAAATCCATATGTTTAAATTCCCATGTATAAAAAATGTTCTTCAGATTTTAACTTTCCCAGGGAAGTTAAATATATAACTATTACTGACTGAGCAAACCCAGTTTGTGGCTCATGGCAAAAATATTTTTCATATGTAATACTATTTTTACTTGAACAATATGAGGTACAGTGTTGCATCGAAAGCTCACTTTTAATTTTTGCAATTCCATTTCGAGTTAAACTGACCTAAACTTAAGATTTAAACTTGACATCCTGTCAAACTAGTCGTAATTAATCGTAATTTGTCGGAAAAGGTTCGTGAGAATTCGCCAATCGGTTCGTCACCCGGATCCCTACGGAGGCATGGATAGTGTTGATGGTGTACGGTTTGATTTCCGATTTGCCCCCTGTGTTTATTCTATTTATTAAATTCATTTTGAAATCACTAGTGAGCCTTGCAATCTGATTGGCTCTCATCAGTGCGATTTATTCCCGAATCCCACTATTTTTTGCTCTAAATCGCACTATTTTTTGCTCTAAATCGCATCTTGATACATGAAGTCTAAGTCTTTCTGTTTTGCATACAAAATGAGATGTAAAAGCGTTTCCGGGTCCTCTTTTCTACAAACAGGCTACTGGATCAATAAAATATTGGTACTGACTAAAATCCTGTATTTGGGCGATTGAATTATGCGATTTCAAAATGGATGTAATAAAGTTGTAACTTCGTGTCGTGCAATTTTGGTCTGAAATCATACGCGTGATTTCAAAATCGAACGAGCGCACTCAGTTCAATTGCCATTATAAATCAAATGAAGAAACGTGTTTAAAAAAAATATAATAGAAATCAAAAGCAGAAAAATACTTTTGAGCAGCAAAAAAAAAAAAAAGAAAAGAAAAAAGAAAAAAAAAAAAAAAAGAAAGAAAGAAAAAAGAAAAAAAAAAAAAAGAAGCCGAGATTTATTTAAGTAGTCATTAACAATTATATTATGACAGGACGTTTCAATTCAATTTTTATCGGACGAAAAATTATAAATATGTTTTTAATATTTTAAAGTGATTTAGAAAGCTGTTTACGCATCTCTCAGGATTGAAGAGAACTGAAGATATCTTGCTTAAATGACATTGGGCTTCTACAAGAGCCAATTGAAGCATTTTGGTGCTCGTTTTTATGAAATTGCAGCTTTAGGAGCCGGCTGAAACAAGAAATTTGCATCCGTCAACTGTTTCCGTAAAAAACTAATGTGCTTAGGTAGAAAATCGTTTACTTGACACATTCGACATATCTACATAATATGACTAAGAACTGTCATCGTTAAAAGTTAAATTAGGAGAGTAGAATTGGTTCTTTAATAGTTTTTTAACTTGGGAGTTTGCTACTGTGTCGAGGGTTTTATCCATTCGCCAACAATCAAAAAAGCATTTTTTTTTGTATTCTTGGTTTTCACTTACGTCATATCAAAATGTAGAAGCATTAAACAACAGATTTCGATTCCAAAATGTTTATGGAATTGTAGAGAGTTTAAAACTACACATCTCGACCAAATTTTGAAGCGCAAGAGCAATTCGTTCAAGAGTTATATGCGTTTAGGTGCCCCACTTAGTGGCATCTATACCCAAAATCTCACCACAAAATATTGGATTCACTATAATTTCCATTAAATCGCCTTATAAGCATCTGTAATGCAAAAATAACTTTCAACGTTCAATTTTGTTTATTTTCATGGCTTATCTGAAATAGTGTGACGACTTTCGTGACACATTTAACACCTTTATAAATCGGAAGCAAAACATCGTTAAAGCCTGAAACGTTTTGGGAAAGCCTTGTAACACTGGTATCCACATATCATGTTAGAAACAGCTTTGTAGGATGTTTACTTTAGATTTTTGAATTTTTATGACGTCATGTGCAAATCAAGAATTGATCATGGGATTCGAACAATGGCACTGTGGCTTTAGAAGTTGCCAGGAGTTCCAGTCAGGACTGCTGATTTGCTGACTGCAATTTGCAAAATAAACTATTATACCATTTGTATACTCTGGTGACTTATTATCGAGAGCAAAAATATAGGCTTTGTTTTTCATGCCTCTACAATCCACTTTTTATATGCCGAAAAACTGAACAATGACCCGCGAAACCCGCGTTTTTTCGCGATTTGCCTGAAAATAATTTAAAATTCGATCCCGAATCCCGCACTTGTAAAAGCTCGTGCCCAGTCTCTTGCAGCCACCTCAGGTAACGCCTGGTAACAAATGTTGACCAAGCGCATCGATGAAAGATTTGCGTTTATTTTTTCATAGGAAATGTCTTAATTTAATACTGCACCACAAAAAATATGGCAGAAGGCTCATTCCTGGGTTCTGATCTGGATGATGACAATGGTAAGAGATACCATCATTTTACTATAAACAATTTGTGCTGCTCGACTCAATTTAAGCCGAATTAAATTGAAGCTTCACACAGCGTTTATTTTTTTTATCTGCAGATTAATCTAGGATCTTAATTAAATGATCGCTTTTTTGATACACTTAGATGTCCCTCCTCTGGAGGATATGTCAGAACTGATTGAACAAGTTAATAAGTTACGTAAAGATGTGTTACCAGAAAGTCCTGTAGAGCCATCAACAAAAACTGCAGATACACCAGTGAAGAAAAAAACAGTCTCTTCATCTCAGGTATAAACAAAGTATTTCATTGTCTTGGTTTTCCTTTGTGGAATCTTTATTCATGCATCTTAAGTAACCTACACCCTGTGCATTGCAACAGCGGTTGTAGCCTTAGGGCCTGGTTGCACTAGGGAATTTTTTTCAAATTTATCTTTGTTTAAGGTAAAATCTGTCATCACATCAAGTTTCCTAATACGCAAATAATTCGCAAATTTGAAAAAAAAAATTGGAAATTCCAGCTAAACTTCAAAGATGCCATAGTGTATGGGTGGGACAGGCCGATTTTGAAAAAATCGAGGAAAACAAAAGAAACTGCTTCTGGAGGGACACACTTTTTGTGGAATGTTTTTGTTTTTGTCATTACGCGTATGTTTTCGACAGCATGGACTGACAGTGCGACCCTAAAGTGTTCTCAAATTTTTGGAACTCCCGTTTGCGGTTTCAAATTTTTGGAAAATTTTGCACGGGATAAATTTTTGTTTTTGACTGTAGTGTGACCAGGCCCTTATTCTCAGACGGTCCAAAGTCACTCACACTCGACTCTCTCCTCTTCCGGTCTGATGTCCTTTATTGGAAAGCTTGTTCTTGATTCATCTGACTGTTGAATATTTTCACCAATCACAGCACATAATTCAGTCCCATTTTTAAATTCCTGATGGAGAAAAAACTCTCTAATAATCACTCTACATGGTGGAATATTAGTGAGAGGAAATCTGAATAAAATCTGACTTTTTATTTTTTACAGAATTGATATTTTTGTTGTTGTCTTTTTTAAGGGCCAAGAGCCTGCACAAAGTCAGAAATCATTTGGTGGGTTTAAGAAAGGTTTCTTGAACAATCCTAAACCAAGAAAAGGAAAGCCTCCAACTTCAATAAAACCTGCTACAAACGATGATGGCATCCCTGTTATTAAGCCCAAGAATCCAGAGCAAAAGAGCAAAGGAATGGAGATACCAGAAGTACAGGAGGCAATGAAGGCAAACATACCAAGCTTAGATAACAAAGGTCTTGTTGTAATACTTATGATCAGAAATTCTAAGCCATGATTGCATGCAAATATTCCTGAATCCAAATAAAATAATTTGCAACCAGAAGACATCAAGCTTGAAATCCATCCATGTAGGTAGGGAGGGACATGCAGCCCTGAATGTTTTGTACTGGTAGGCAAGGTAACATAGTAGGCAGTAAGGGCTAGAGATTTATTTTGTTATTAGTCATGATTTGTGAACTCCAGTATGAAGAAGATGGCAAATAATTGACTGTAGGAGGCAAAATTGCTGGCTGCCTGCACATTTTGACTGGGCTGGACATGGGGCAGGACCTCTACTAACAGCCACCTCTCCAATGGCCATGTTTCCTTGTCCCAACATATTATTTATTCAGCCAAATCCTCTAAAAACCTCCCCATAACATCCAATAATGGCTGGAAGATAATTCTGCCCAAGAGTGGCTGTTGTAGAGAAGTTCAATAATTTATTATAGTATTTGTATTAAAAAGAAGTGACTTAGAAAAACATTTAACTATAAAAAAATGCGACAAAACATTTCTTAAAAACATCATAAAATTTTAAAAAAAGCTAAAAAGCTGACGATGTCTCAACGTTACCGTAATGCCATTATCAAGTCAAAAATGTATAAAAACTAGGTTCTATAAATACTAAGACGAACAATGATGAAAATAATTGCGAAAATTATTTTTTAAGATTCTGAGAAGGTGTCAAGGCAAATTTGATTGTTTAGTGTTTGAAATGCTTTACATCAAGAAATTCAAACCTAATTTGAACGTCCAAACGGACACCATACGTGCGAAACTTTTTGTTTAACTTGTGATTTTCGCAATTATTTTCATCATTGTTCGTCTTAGTATTTATAGAACCTAGTTTTTATACATTTTTGACTTGATAATGATGTTACGGTAACGTCGAAACGTCGTCAGCTTTTTAGCTTTTTTAAAATTTTATGATGTTTTTAAGAAATGTTTTGTCGCAATTTTTTATAGTTAAATATTTGTATTAAAATTGTTTTATTCTTATACCTCAACATTAGACTGGATTACCGAGGATCTGTTGAAGAAAATTGAGGGGAACCCGTCTTTAGCAAAAATGCTTATGGATCCCAAGTTCACTGCTGCTCTGTCGCAAGTTCAAGCAGATCCCATGAAGGCCATGGCCATGCTAAGCAGCAACCCAGAAATGCAGAAAGCTCTGCAGGAATTCAGTGGAATACTTGGAGAGCACTTCACTGGACTTGGGACTTCAACTGCTGGATTGGTGAGAGGACTGATTTATGAATAAAGAGAGGATGGAGAGAGATGAGAGGATAAAGGGGTGGGGGGAGGTGAGATGATACAGGGTTGGGGGAGGTGAGATGATAGAGGGGTGGGGGAGGGAGAAGTGAGAATGTGAGATGATAGTGGGTTGGGGGAGGTGAGAGGAAACAGGGGTGGGAAAGTGAGAGCCAGGATAAGGGGTCAGGAAACTAGGAGGCAGGAACTGTTGAAGAAGTGGTCGGAAGCAAGAAAAATAGGACAGAATACACCATACACAAAATACACAATATTAGCAATATGTAACTCACAAAGAAGCAGAAACTCCAAAGAAGGGATGGTGGGCAGAGCTAAAGGATATCCCCATGTCTCTCCAAATAAATTAAAAAAAATCAATTTCAAAGAATGATAAAAAATTGAAAAAGTAAAAGATTGTTATTAAAAAAATTAAGAAGTGAACACTACTGAAAACATCAAAGCTTTCTTTGTGTGGTTACATTTTTCAGGATTTGATCCAAAATTTAGCAGTAAGAAGTCAACTTACATTTTGACTCATCATGCATAACACTCCCATAGAAACCAACTGTCACTCAAGAAAATGATATTGGACTGATGGAACGAGCAAGTGTTAGACAACAACATTCCGTCCCTCCCTCCCTTGAGGATGAAGCTAAGATGAAGGAGATTCTATCAGACCCTGAGGTAATGAGAGTACTTCAAGATCATCATATACAGAAATTATTGACCATGATGAAAACCAATCCAGATGCAGCCCAATTGTGAGTACTTGTCATTTTTATTTAAACTACAGTACCTGCCGAATCATTCATACTAAAAAAAATTAAATTAAAGGGAAAGAGATCTTGCATCGCAGTTAGGCAGCAGCTGAAAGAGTTGAAATTGGAGTGTGAAAATTAAGAGTGTAGTAATTGGCAATATTTTCAGCCAGTTGCCAGTTTCAGTTCAATAAAAAATTTGTCATCTTTTAACACTTCATTATCTGTTTCTTTACAGGGAAGTAAAGAATGCCAATGCTGATATGAGAGCTAAAATACAAAAATTGGTGGATGTCGGACTGTTGGGTTTTGCTCAGTGACCGACTACATCTTTGTATTTATCATGTCTCCACAGTAACAGAATCACCTGTTTAACCCTCAAATTATGAAAGAACGGGAACTGTGTGACTGAGAATTATCAACAAGTATAACATTCTAAGGCAACAAAATTGATGTGCAACATCTCTTGCAAAACATTTCATCCTCACAATGTAGAAGATATTGCACTGGCATTGATTGTAGAAAACATACTACATGCAACAAGTTATTAAAATCATTGCAAGATAGTTGCTACTATAGCTGCAGAATTGATGTTTGCATCACTTGTGAGACAAGTGATGCAAACATCAATGGGTCAGCATCAACATTGCTCGACATGGCACAATGGGTCAGCATCAACATTGCTCGACATGGCACATGGCACAATGCCATCATTTATGTTTATAGTAATCTATAACAGCCATTATTTCTCAGCATGGCAAACAATAAAAGGCAGATCATCTTAATTTAGTTCATTGTTCTTTCATGAATCAATACTCTACTCTGTGGATTTATATGACTTGGCTCTCCAGTGGATTCGCCCTTTGTTTAAATAGCGAACAGACACTGACAGAAATTGCTCGACATGGCACAATGGGTCAGCATCAACATTGCTCAACATTGCACAATGGGTCAGCATCAACATTGCTCGACATGGCACAATGGGTCAGCATCAACATTGCTCAACATGGCACAATGGGTCAGCATCAACATTGCTCAACATAGCACAATGGGTCAGCATCAACATTGCTCAACATGGCACAATGGGTCAGCATCAACATTGCTCGACATGGCACAATGGGTCAGCATCAACATTGCTCAACATGGCACAATGGGTCAGCATCAACATTGCTCGACATGGCACAATGGGTCAGCAACAACATTGCTCGACATGGCACAATGGGTCAGCATCAACATTGTTCGACATGGCACAATGGGTCAGCATCAACATTGCACAATGGGTCAGCAACAACATTGCTCGACATGGCACAATGGGTCAGCATCAACATTGTACAATGGGTCAGCAACAACATTGCTCGACATGGCACAATGGGTCAGCATCAACATTGCTCGACATGGCACAATGGGCCAGCATCAACATTGCTCGACATGGCACAATGGGTCAGCATCAACATTGCTCGACATAGCACAATGAAGAACTTTGAAACAGCAAGTAAACTGGGATGTTTAAATTAAGAAGCAAAACTTTATTTCCAAACATGTATGATAGAGACTCTGTCAAATAAAAATTACTCTATGTTTTTAAAATACAGTTAACATCTTGACTGATTTCAAGGGAAAACTATGCTCCACAGCACTTGGTGAGTTTACATATATTGTAGCCACTTCAAAACATATTTTATCCTTGAGTATACTGAGTTGAATTGCAAAAGAATCCAATCAGAGGATTTTCAAGCATTTAAAATACACTTAACAGTTAAAAAATAAACATTATATGGTTAACTGGACACATTACATTTTCAACGTTTACCATATTTCCTTGAATTAGCACCCTGGGAACTTATTCCAATTGTTTTCAGTCTTCTATCTCAATAAACTAGTTTGAACTGGAGACTGATAGTGAAACTTGACAGTGAAACTAGAGTATAGAGTTTTCATAGCACTAAAGGGTGCTCATTTGAGGGAGGGAAATCAACGAAATAGGTAAATGCAATGAACAAAATAGACGAATTACTGCTAAGTTGCTTCTGGAAGATCACTTTCTTATAAAGTTAACTTAATCTTTTACCCATTATTCATACATATAATTTATACAGATGCCATCATTTATTTATGTTTATAGTAATCTATAACAGCCATTATTTCTCAGCTTGGCAAACAAAAAAAGGAAGGCGGATCATCTTAATTTAGTTCATTGTTCTTTCATGAATCAATACTCTACTCTGTGTATTTATATGACCTGGCTCTCCAGTGGATTCACCCTTTGTTTAAATAGCGAACAAACACTGACAGAAACCCTTGTTATAACATTTGTTGATGTTGATAACACAGATGATTTCAACTTTAGCTGATGGGAAACCTTTGTTATAACATTTACTGGTGTAAAAAAACAGGGTTGATAATTTCAACTACAGATGATGTAAAACCCATGACATGACTCTTCTGGATGTTTGTAACTGCGATGAGTTCAACAAAAGCTGACAGAAACCCTTCTTGTAACATTTGTTATGTTGACAATGAGGATAATTTCTAGTGGGAAAGTGTTGTTATCATTAACACTTGTTGATAATGTATGACATGCTGATGGTTTTGATGATGATTATCTAACAGTTTTCTCTTTTGTAAATCTTATTCTTTCTTGTGAAGTGACTCCTGCTTGACTTTGTAGTCGCTCAAAGCTGCTTTGATGGCATCTTCTGCAAGCACTGATAACATAACAAAACATAACAATTGTAAGTTAACCCTTTAAGCCCTAAAAGTGATCAGCATCAAATTTCTCCTTGTAATATTAATGCATTATCAATAAAGGTCATGAGAATTAAGGACATGATCACACAAGATGAGTTCTCTAGACATCCAAACAATTTCTCTCCACTACTTCTATAGGAAATGTATAGGACTAGAAATGAGAATTTAAATTTTGATATTAGGGCTTAATGGGTTAAGATAGGTAAAGTTGTACACAAGCCACAGATGGCCCACTCAGCCAGAGCTTAACCCATTAAGTCCAAGAGTGATCAGCATCAAATTTCTCCTTGTAATATCAATGCCTTATCAATCAAAAAGGTCATGAAAATTAAGGACATGATCACACAAGATGAATTCTTTTGATATCAAAACAATTTCTCCCCAATACTTCTAAAGGAAATGTATAGGGACAAAAAAAAAAGAATTAAAATTTTGATATTAGGGGTTAAACCAGTTTCTGTAGCATTAAGCAACAGGAGTATTGCTACCCCCTTCTCACATGTAGCGTCTGTAATTTTTCTGCTTTCAATTGGTTTCTTGACAGTTCTTGCAAAACCTGAGCAGTATTTTGATCATTTTTCTTCGCCGATTGATATCTTACAAGCACTTTTAGCGACAATCTAATTTACCAGCCAAATGGTGCATACAAATTTTCTAATTTTAAAATATGTTTTTGACCTTGTTATAAATATAGAAACAAAAGGATTTTTTTGTAGAATGAATTGCAAGTGAGGTAATTTTCAATCAAAATTCAAAAGTTTCACTTTTTGTGTATGAGCCAAGCAGATACTCCAGATTTAATTGGATCAGAGCAATTGCCACCCAAAGAGTAACTGCCCTTATGGCAGTGACCTATTGTCCTTTTGCCTAGTTCCCAGCAGTTTGTAACTTACTTGAGCAATGGAGCTTCACAGGTGGAAGTGACAGTTCCTTAGCAATATGCTGGTTTTTTACTTCTTTAGCATCATCAATCTGTAACAAAACACCATTAAATATTTACCAAAGTCAAGGTCACTTGCAATTTATTATTGTCCCTGTTTATATTAAATTGTCTATATCCTTGCTTAGAAGCTCCGAGGTTTGAAGGGTCTACGAGAAAGAAACTGGGAATACATACTTGTTTTCATAACACAATATTTTACATATACATACATCACTGTAACAAGCAGATTGACAAACTATTTTTTTCTGCAGGATCAGAACAAATTACAAAGAAAGAAAAATATTACAAAAAAGGCTATACCAATGGTGATTTGGCAGAGACACTTTGAAACCACTTAGAAAGTCTTAGTTGAAAGTGGTTTAGTTCATTAAAAAAGCACATTAATATTTAATCAATATCCATGACACTTTACCCCGAATACTTTCAGAAGAAAATGATTATATTGATTTACCAGACTTAATTACAAAAATTTCCTGAAAACTCGGCTTCTTATATTTGCGATGCCTACATGTATGATTGTAAACTTAATAAAATTGAATTTATTTTTATTTATTTGTTTATTTATTTAACTACTCTTTTTCTCTAGTCTTTCTTGTGATCTATCTGTATATGTATTACGTATGTGTAACCACTGCTCGCCTCGACTTGCTAACTGCGAGCAGTGGATATTGCTTTCTGTAAAATCTGTAATAATTAATAAACAGTTGAATAAAAAACAAAACAAAAAAAAAAAACAAACAAACAGATACCAGATACTTTTAACAAAACTTACTGATTTTCCTTTAACCCATTCAGTGGCAAGAGAACTTGATGCAATGGCTGAGCCACATCCAAATGTTTTGAACTTTGCATCCACAATTTGACCATTTTCATCAACTCTGATCTGAGGAAAGCAAATTGAAATAAAGAACAAGTCATCGAAAATGTGTTAAAATGCATCTACCTATTAAACTAGCCGTAATCGGAGATTATGGAGATGCATTCGAAGGAATTTCCGGCAGAAATGAGCCCCTGAAAAAAGCAACAGGGGCGGCCAATTTGGAAGATCGGACACCAAAAAATCTCAAATTTTACTACATGTAGGGCACAGGGAAACCAACACGAAATTAGAATAACGTTGCATTCTTTGAACGTGATAAACATTATTATAAACATTAAACCCATGACGTGCAATGGTCACCTGACTTACTAATGGGAATGGCATTACACCCCAAATGTGAATGTGGGGGGGGGGGGGTTGATTAAAATCCCCAGGAGAGGGGAGGATCCAAACATGTCATTCAAAGTTGGCTCAAGTTCAATTCATTCAAGTTCAGGTTATTCAGACTTATTTGTTACAGTAAAGTATTCAAAAATTTAGAGAACAATAAAGGAGAAAGAATAACAAAATATGAAATTACATTTAACAAGTTAGAAGTGTGCAGTGGCCAAAAGAACGAAAGCTTTCGAGTTGGCCCCTACCACAGTGAAATTATCTAATCTAATCGAGGGAGGAAATAAGTTCACATAACTATTACAAGGCTCAATATTAGGGGCAAGAGGAACAAACTAAAATCAAATTTAATGAATATAAATATTTGCAGTATTATGTTTGGGTACCAAGGAGGAAGAGCTTACAAACATTCCTCTTGAAATTTAATATGACTCATACATTTAATTTCAATTGGAATTGTTTTCCAAATCTTTAATGACGTAGCTTGAATCTTGTAAGACCATAATTAGTTCTGGAAGCTGGCCTGTATAGGTTTTGGTTAGTACAGTAGTATACCTGGTGTTGTAGTTAGCTCAAAGGAACCTTTGATCTGATTTCAAGCTGTGTTTTTGGTACTGCCATTTTCATAGCTCTACTCTTGTTTGTATTTAAAATCACTCTATTTTTCTTTCTTTTCAGTGCCAAAAGAACTTCTCCACTTTGACAAAAATATTTAAGCTGACCATTCTGTAAATCAAGTTAAATGTAGCTTTCCTGAATCAGTTTTAATGGTAAATGAACTTTGTTTTCAGTAAAACTATTCGGAAAAACGAAGTGGTTTTAAACAAAACTGGGTCAAAGATTTCTGCCTTTGTATAACAGCTTTGCATAAGAACGTTATCCACCATAGAGTTGTATAGTACAGCTTGGTATTTTTATGAGTTAGTTTTTATATTTTCAAGCCTTGGCAAGAAAAAAATATATTAAACTGACTCACATTTATATGCCCTGACAACCAAACTACACAACTTTACAATTTTTATCAAACAAAAGTCTTGAAGCCTTTTGACTGTTTCCCTAATGCAGTTAGAAGAATGTGATAATGCACTTGTTTCAATGCACAAGTTATTTTAAACACACTATATCTGCAACTCACCTGAAGTTTCATGACGTCCCCGCAAGCTGGAGCTCCAACAAGTCCAGTTCCAACATTAATGTCATCCTTGTCCATAGATCCAACATTTCTTGGGTTTTCATAATGGTCAATAACCTGTGAACAATCAAGTATTACATTAACCCTTGAAGCCCTAAGAGTGATCAGCATCAAGTTTCTCCTTGTAACATTAATGCCTTATCAAGTAAAAAGGTCATGAGAATTAAGGACATGATCACACAAGATGAGTTCTCTTGATATCCAAACAATTTCTCCCCACTACTTCTGTAGGAAATGTATAGGACTATTGATGTTAGGGCTTCAAGGGTTAAAGAAACCATCAATGGTATAAACAAACTACCAACACATCCTCTGATTGCCTGAAAACTGAGGCCGGGATCTGAGATCAGTTTTGTGATCTCAGATCATATGGATTCTTTATGACCAAACAATGAAAAAAAAAAAATAGTGATAATGTAGCCATAAGCCTACTGGTAATAAACGTTAGGAACTGAGGCAAAATTGAGGGTTTGTATGGAGTCATCAGAACATAACAGTGCCAATATCTCACCCCAAAATTGCAATAAGATACTGATTTTTGGCAAGCGGACATTTTTTGCCATGCGCTTTCTGACTATTTATCAAAACAAGAGGCTCCAAGCAGCCTTTACTCATGCGCATGCGTAAGAAAATTTTATGACATATTTTAAACATGATAAGAAGATGTCCGATCTGGAGATAAGTTACTCCTTTCATTCATTCATCGTTCCTGCAAACCACGTTGTTTACTATTGAATGTTTTGGAAATGAAGGGCTGTACCACAATGAAGCCAGTGATTCTTCTAAGTCTTATATATACCAAATGTGAACATAGTAATGTATGTAGGGTTGTAGGAGATGCTGCCGTGACACGTAAGTAACGCTCTTTTACTGGAAGTGACAGTAACCGGAAGTCACTAAACAGGAAGTGAAAATGGCGAAGACATGAACCGGAAGTGTGCAATTTAAAATATGCGTGCATAAATTTGCATGCAAAATCGTGACACAAAAAATAAAAATAATAAAAATAACAAGAAAAACGGAGCCGAAACCTTACCTCATGCCGCTTCGCGCATGAGTAATTAATCTACTAGAACTCTGTTTTGGAAAATCCTTGGCTGATTGAGCCTACAGCCTACTGGTTTTGAGAAGGCCATATTTTCTTGTTTTATTCCATTTCAGCATTTGGACACAAACTTAATGAACTCTACAAAATTAGCATTGAATTTAGTTAGACCAAAGGGGAGGGCAGGAATAGGATGCAAAGCCCCATGCAAGGCACCTACCCAGGAAAATTGATAAGTTAGACACTCAATTTGAATTTTCAGGAAACTGACTAAACTGTAAACTATTGAATTAGGGAAAGAAAATTAATTTTATTGTTTTCTCTCAAATTCAATGACTGCAAATGTTAGTCAGTTGTTTGGATAAACCAACAGAATTTCTTTTTTGAGTTCTACTCATTTAGGACTATAACTTCACCATCCGCCACTACTGGTCAAGTCTTCCAAGCACCTTATTTTAAATGCGACACGGCCTTTCCTTTTATAAGTGCACTCTGTGTTTAAAGCTGAGATTTAGACTATACAATTCTCATCTATTTATAATTTTACTACTGTTTTCCAAAAATAATAAGCTGGAATGTAATTAAATTTTCATAAACAAGCAAACAGATGTTCCTTAAATATATATCTAACTGCATACACTTTCTCCGAAGATAAGGTAGATTTAATAGCGCTTTTAAATGAGAAAATCCACACAGAACAATGCACCAGAGATAAACCAATAAATACACGTACATGCAACCTTACAACGAATTACATAAGCTCACTGTATAATACGTGCCTCGTGCAGTCTAATTTTATATCCCCTCAATTCTAACTGACTCTTCCTTATGATCGACATATAACTTGAAGATGTTATAGGAATGCACCAAATAGACGAACGAAGACAACACCAAAACATTTGAAAATGTCAATAAACATAGGAAGAAAAGAGTCACGTCAATGAGTTCCACGTGAGAGCATGGCAGCCCTGATCATCGAACCTGTCTCCGAGAACGAAGAAAGAAAAAACAAACTTACATTCTTGTGGTAGGCAGCAACAGCAGCTCCTATCCTCATATTTACTCCTGTTCTTGCAACATTTCGTAAACTCTGCGAGAAAAGCGCCATCTCTGCTGATATCTGTTCTTGATTACACAACAAACTTGAACAAACAACATCCACAAGGCTTTTTCCAAACCATAATACTCTTTTTAAAATTCATGACGCAGCATCAATTTGCACAGGTAACCGCTCCATCCTGCGCCATTTCTGGCACCCGAGCATATATAAATTTCTTTTCCCGGACGCAATTTGCAAAATTAACCTTATCGTTAACTTATGTTTTGCAAGCAGTAGTTTCCCATGACTTTCTATGTCTCGTGATCGGTTGTTTATTTTTAAAAGAAGGAAACAATGTCTTTCGAAGTACTTTTATACTTCATGGTGTGAAGACCGTCATATCATTGATTTCCTGTTCTATATTTAGCGTAAGCTTTCCGGGAAGCTTTCACTTGCATTTTCTACACATATATGGCGCTTTCAATATGAATACTGAGCCAACTTTTACCTGAAGTGAAAGAAAAATGTTTTCATTGGCAAGGGATCCAACCCCGGGGATTCAACCAAATTTTACTTTTTTGGTATTGATCTTTTTTACAAACGAAAACAAAATCGCTTAAAACTGCACTGAAGCTTCAAGCGCGCGCATTCTTTCTCTTGGCTGCGCTGGAATGTTGCCTTGGTGACAAGCAAGCCATTGAAACGTCATTTTTCTCTCATTGCATTCTTAATAGAGCAAAGTTATATAGAAGACTGTGTCTTTTGTGTGTGCAAGTCAATACATTTTGCCTTTTGTTTCTATCTGCCTTGGTACCGGAACAGCATAACATTGTTTCGGCGCGTAGTTCAGACGTTCAGGTAAAGTGGGCCGGTCCAAACTAAACAAAATCGCTACACCACAGAACTAGTCACTACTCGCAGTGTAAATTTTTGCTAACTAACCCAATTTTCTTTTCGCGATTCTGTCATCTCTTCACCTCTTCGGTGGCACAATAATGCAGGATAATATGTTTATTTAACTGAAGGACCCAGTCATTCTGATTTTTATTTATTGTGACTATAACTTTTTTTACGGGGGTTGTTGGGGCTAGGTATAAACCGCAAGGAAAAGATAGCGTCCCAGAAAAGCTGGCCTTCAATGCTGACATCCTTTGTGAGGAATCGATTGAGTGACCAAGATTTTTTGGGGGTGTCACACCACGCAATTTGTTGCGCGCAACGTCGCCAAAATAAGCTACGTAGATTCTACTACTTCAACTGTTGCGCGCAACGTTGCAAAAAAAAAGTTGCACCGTGTATCCGGGCATTAAGGATGTCTGCGTTTGGAGGCAACAGAACAGCTGGCTGGCACGGTGCCACAAGTGGCCAGTCCTTGGGTGGAACCACCAACCGGCCACTGAAGGCATACTTCACGACTTTAATATTTAACCTCCCTAAAATAAAAGCTGTATGCGATTTTTAGGTCTTTCGTTAATTACCGGAACACATTTGTCAATGTATTTCTACTGTTTAAGAGGTTTTGCATTTGGGTCTTGTTTTGGAGTTTTATTGTTTTCCGTCTTTTGTTTTACGTCATTCATTCTCCGGTACTCACAGAAGGAACCCGATTTCTGTTTGCTTTAAAAGGGGTGATTACCAAGCGATTATTCGAGGTGTGTTTTAGAGGCAATAATTTTGAATACTTTCTGCAAAAAAAAGGAGGGTAATTATTCGAGAGAATACTATTATTGCATAAAATATAGTAACTGACGACATGTAACAGAACTATTTCCCAGGTTACGAGATGGCATTTCATTCCACTATCATTGAACAAGAAGCCTGGATTTGTTTGGTTGCTTCTGGAAGGGTTAGGTATTCAGTTAAGGAGATCGCAATAGAGGCCAGTGTAAGGAATTTTACATTTTATTTCTGCTGAGAGTTCACGATGATTGCATCAGTAACCATAACCTTCCAACACTTCATTCACAGATTTGAGCTCTTCAGCCTTGTCTTGCTCAGCCTTTTGTTTTAGTTTCTGAAAATAAAATAAAAAAAATATCTTTGTAACACGGAGTCTTTCCAATTAATTTCAACTGAAGACTGTTCATTCCAAGACATTGCCGGTAACTGAGAAAAAATATGGCACATTGTGTTCTCCACAAACAGAGCCACGAGTGGTCTCTTCACGCAGCCGTTATTTGGGTGGTCACGCACATCTGTAACGCTCCTCGCTACTGGAAGTGCGTTACGTGACGTATAGGAGACTAACCAAGGGTGGCTTTTTTCTTTCTTATTAAACTCCTCAAAGAAATATTTAAATCATTAGTTCCACCGTTTGTTTCTCACCTGGATTTTCTTCTTATGTTCGTAATAAACAGTAGCCTTGGCCTTGCGCTTTTCTTCTAGGGACTCAAGCACATCCTGCAACACAAAATTTCTCTGTTATCTCTCTAATCTCTAACGACTTTTTCAGAACTTGTGTAAGGATTTTGAAGATTTTCCAAGGCTCCAAATTTGCCTTACCACACACACACACACACACAAAAAAAGGATGTCTAGCACAAAACCATTTTAGTCACTTGTATATGCAACTCAATTAGCAAGCACATGTATTTCCAGGATAATCACTAAATTTTTCAGTACATTCCAGTTCTCCAAAATGAAACAAAATTCAAGGCCCATCCATGATTGCCAGAACCTGAACAAGAACAAGTTACCCATGCCAAAGTTTTAAGATGAGAAAACTACTGACTTCATAATTATGCTCTGTGTATAACTAGGAATCTAAAGTCTTTGGCTTTGAAAACCTACCTTGTACTTCCAGCCAACCTCATGTGACAGCCTGCTCAGGGTACAGAACTGCAACAAAACAAATGATCAGTAATAAATGACCTTGAGCGGTCAACTCTCACGTAAACAAGTGCGTTAATCAGGCAGTATCTTTTCAACCTGGTATTTGTCTCATTTGCACCAGCTGGCTAACAGGAAGTGATTTAACTCCACTTCCCAGACACCTCACATAAGTCTTGATCCCAGCCACAAAAACTACATTCTGCAACTTCATAAGTCAACAACTCTTTTAAGTGGACACTGTGACCCAAGGATGTCTCATAAAATTATCAGATCTATCAGTTTGTAGGGGATCTATTAAATCAATAGTACCTTGCCAGGGTTTGGTGACAAGAAGCTTGGGAATAGGCACACAAAAACATATAAACAGGGCTAAGTGTAGAAGCAAAAAGAGTACAGTAATTGTTTCAGTTCTCTTGCAAAGGATTTCTCAAAATGTTGGCTGAATGTTGAAACAATGTGAATGGCTTCCATACAGCATTATTTTCTGTTTCAATGTTTGACAAGTATTTGCTTAATAAATGCCGAGTGAAAATCTACTCAGTTTAAACAAGACTTCACCTTCCTTCCTGGCTTTAAACGGACCACTCGCAGGGCTGATGGTACAACCATTCTCTTTTCCTAAAATAAATAAATAGCAAAACATTAATATATGGTATTGTTATATATAGCTGGGTTTTTCCAAATACAATGCGCACATTGATTGGTTGATTCATGGTCACATGACATCTAACAAACAGTTTCCCGCCAATTGTGCTAAGCGGGTCAACATTTGCGAAAGTGGGCAACAATTTTGACATCAGAGGGTAACATTTCACTGTTTCCTGCTAGCGCACATGATCAGACCGTGACAAAAGGTGGCATGATTATGATGGATTGATGTTCACTGAGTACTCAGCACATTTTTCAAACTGTCTTGTGTAACTCTTGTGTTATGTTTTTTTTTGTGTTGCTATATAACAAATCACTTAATGACTGATCCCTCGGGAAACAGTGAATTTTGTTCTTCGTCTCGTCTTCGTCTCGGGAAACATCGAGATTCTTGGAAAACAAAATTCACTGCTTCCCTGGGGACCAGTCATTAAGTGTTTAATGTTACAACAGACAGTGCGAAAGCATGCACTACTTTGTTCTCTGTGGTCTGTGTGTCTGTATCCATATTGTTAAACCTGCAGAGAAAGAACATTTTGAACCCAAACTTCTCCTGGCAAGTGAAACAAGACCTCTAAAAAGGTTTCTCTTACAGACAATGTTTTTCACTCTGCATGCAGCTGTTCTCATTATTATGAAGATGGTGATTCCTTAAAAAAAATTCACATATTTCAAGTAGCATTTCTTTTATTCTGACATGCCTCATCATTTTGGAGTTTTTCATACAAATTTGACAGTTCCATGTTGCACTTCTCTAAATTTGACAAAATAAAACAGGAAAAAAAGTGAAAGTTAAAAAACTAACCTTGTCATGGGGATGAGGAATACCATCAAAAACTTTAAGACGATTCATGGCCTCTGTCCCTCTCTTGCTTTTGTGTGGGATCATGCCTAACAAAGAATAACACTTAAGTCATCTACTAACATTAACTTTAGATATCTTGTGCAAAATGAAGTTTATTACAACAACTCCCTATGATATGATGTGAAAAATATGTCAGCAAAACAGAGCAAAGAGTGAGAAAACATTAAAATACCAATAGTTATTAATATTATAGCGGACAATGGTCTATCAAATTGTAGTCCCAATATAGAAACTTAATCAATGTCAGAGAATTTACCTCTACTGGTAAAAATATGAGTATGCCAGCAGCTAGTAGTTCAAGCTTGAAACAGTCAAGCATGATTATTATAAAGAAAGAAGAGAGTCGTTTGAGTCCAAAGAGCAAAAAAGCTACATGTCATTTCAATTAAACCAAAATTTATAAAACGTTTCTTTACCTCTGACTGTCCTCCATACAATTCTGCTTGGGGCACGGAAATGGAATGGTCCCCTGCTGGGCTTGGTGTTGGTTCGTTTCCGCAAGAAATCGAGATACTTTACTACAAAAAGTATAATGTCACAAAAAATACTTTCATTATGAAGAAATGACTTGTGCCTTTCAGTTAACATGCATTTTTATCAATGCAACTAATGCAAGGAAATGTAGCACACTGTCGACCAACCCTCAGACTATCACATGAGCAAGCGGAAAGTCAAGATTTGTCAATGATTTGCAAGTCACTGTCAATACTTGAGATACTAAACCAATGTAAGTTCAATGAACTAAGAGCTGATTGTTTTTCTACTGTTGTCCAGATTTCGGTATGAATCTGCTTTCATTCCCTCAACACACACGCATAATAAAAATGCTCAAAAGTGTCAGAGCTTTGGAGGCTGTCAACTTGCTGTTCTCGTATGTCCTCAAATCTTGTCAAACAGTACATATATGGTGGCGGATGTTTCAAAGCATTAATTTTGTCAGACACATCAGTAGAAGGGATCAGAATTGGCTTTAGTCTATCATCCTCATTTTTGCTATACCTCTGCATGTTGCATTTCCTCCTTAGAGAGGACTTTTGTGTTTGCTAACTTGATCACCCACTTGACCATCCTTGAAAAAAATGAGGGACTACTTGTTGTCCATGTAGAATCCCCTATTATCTTGAACTAAAACCAGTGCAAGGCTGTGTTTTAAGAGTTAACATAGGGTACTCAAAGGAAGTCCAACTAGAAAATTAAGGGTGCCCAGCAGTTAAGCTATGTGCAAAAACTCAGCTTTTCTTGTTGCCCAAAGCCAAGAGTTATGGTACCCGGGCACTTGCTAGAGCACAGCCCTTATATATATATATATATATATATATATACTAAGCAACTGGTAGGTTGTAATATAAAATATGGTGTGCAAAAAATAATGAATATATATTGGTATATACCAAACCAGTTGATGGTGTTTTTCACACACTCTGTTGGCTATTAGACCAGGAATAGTATTTGCTGTTCACATGTAGGCATTGTTTTGATTTTGTGCCAAGTTTTTTTCCAATTTGTTAGAAATAAAGTAAATATTTTGAGCAGGTTACTGCTGGTGTGGTATACACTACTGCGCCTTTCAATAGCATGCGGAATTTGAAATTCAAATTTCCACTAACGCTTTCATTTTACACTGCCGTCAATCATCTTAGCTTACCTCTCAGGAAACAGATCTTCACTTCAATGAGTTCAAAAGGTTACGTCCATGCATTAAGATTGGTAGATTTCGATCCATTTTGTTTGTTTCTTTTTTACATGGTCCGTTGGCTTTCATATTAAATTATGATTGATGACAGGGAATAACGTAACCGTTGGTGGAGATTTGAATTTCAAATTACACATGTTATTGAAAGGCGCAGTAAAACAATTATTAGCCTCCGTGTAGGTGAAAAGTGGCAGATATTTACCTCGCCTGTTTGCGGCTCAGCAAATATCCACCACTATTCACCTCTACTTCGGTGAGTGATTGCTAATTAACTTACATTTGTTTCTGTAGAAACTTCCACTGATGTTCACATTCTCACATCGTACAATAATTATCCTTTGCCCTGTGGAAAAACACGTGGTTTGTGTAGTCACAGTAAATAGCATCAACTAGTTTAATCAAAATAAGCACTACTCTGACACTCAAGCAATATTCTTCATTGCCAGCTATGTGGTATGTGGAAAGCAATTAAATCATGAAAAAAAAAAAGAAATACAGGTATATCCTTGTTCTTGTTCCACTGCATACTATGTAACCACTTGAATATATTCCACTGTTCGCTAAAATAGACTTCCATTTCAAATTTATGATCCACTGCCTACCACATACCCACCTTCTAAGATATTTCACCATCTGCAATATACACTGTATTATTCACTGTGTACCGAGTATATCAAACCGTGTACCAGGTAGCCACCCCTTTATCACTCGATGTGGCAGGGTATTCTACAGTAACTCCATTAGTCTAACCACCACAGCAATTGCATCTTTTTGAATAATTTGTAAAGTTTTATACACTTGTCAACAACACAGTAAGACAACCCACACTTCAGATCACCATTGAGGGATCAACATCTAGTTTTTAAAAAATATAGACTTTTTAGGCAGATATATGAACAAGAATACATAAAATCTACTTTAATATTACTGTGCCGTATATTTATGAAATCGCATAACCTCTTCCTAACTTTAAGAGCTTACATAAAACTTGTTCACTTTTTCTTCAACTTGAAGAAATAAGTATAATAGTTTCTTACAAAGCCATCAACTAATTAAATCTTATTCTATTATTTTCACGATCACACTTTCCAGTGATAAACTCAAGCGTTAGAGATATTTCATTTACCACGCTAGAGAAACCAGAGCAAATTGAAATACCCCAAAGAGGCGTCTTCCATTTAGCAAAAGAACTACAGATGTCTTACCAGATAGAAGGCTCTTCGCAACTGTTGATGCTAAACGGCCTAACAAATGACCTGATGCGTCAATGGTGATTGACTGTAATTAGAAAAAAGAGTACTCTTGTATCACTTCCAGTAAAAACCAAATAGGATAGCTTTTATGGCTTTAGTATAAGCTTACTAAACTAAGTTCACAACAGTTTGTTCCAGAGGAACTCGACATCATGAATTATAGTTTAGGGATACTTTCTAACTGAGCATTTTTCTTTAAAAAATAAACCACACACATCAGGACCAGTTCGTATTCTCTTATAAGCGAGTGAATTTATTTCATTTAGGCGATGAACAAATACAAAAATCGAGATATTTTATGAAGCACTTTACCTTCTCAAACCCCATGTTGGAGCCGCTAAAAGAAAGAACGAGAGACGCATGTGAGACTCATATCAGGGGCGGCCCACCAGCGGGGACAGGGCTTAGCCTGGTTACACAGCCAATCACTAGGTACCAGTTCCCTCTGCTCCAAAATGGGATGAAATGAAACAAAACAGGAGAGAAGAAATACAAGGAAAGTAATCGGTCTGTATTACGCAAAAATGGGTTATAAAAGCAAGTACAAAGCATACTCTTGAGTTGAAAAGAAATCGGCTAATGAAATAAACAAAAAGAACGTAAATGTTAAAAGAGCAAACCCCCAATATTTTCTGTTGAACTGTACAACACAACGAGAATCCCGGCGGTACCAATCAATGAAAATCAATCATTGATTGCCAATCAATACAATCAATAATAATCAATAATAATCCATTGATTGATATTGATTGGTTCAACCAATCAATAAAAATCGATACTCACTCACCCAGACTCCTTAATTGCTATTGATTATTATTGATTTTTATAGATAATCAATAACTGATCGTGCAATGTAAAAACCCGCGTTTCAAGGCATTTGAGATCAGATTTGGCGACTGTTACCTTGATTCCCCGGCGGCCTCAACGGAAGATGTCAAAGCAATTAGAGGTCGCAATAGCCACATTCTGTGTCGTAAAAGGATACCACCAGTGTCCTTTTCACGTGAACGAAGGAGAAATGTTTTCCGTTAGTAAGAAGAGGGGAGAACGCGGAAACGCGTTCAAAGTTCTGAATGATCGGGGGCAGCTTGGCCACCTCTCTCTTATTTTATCTTCTCTTTCAGTTGCACGGGTAAATGTTGGTCAATTTTCGCACGTACGTTCGGGTTGCATAGAACTGAATTCATTAAGTGATAAAATCAAAGCCTTTCTATGTGAAGGACTTAGCATTTTTTCCAGATTGAAAAAGTAAATGCTTATTTTACTACTTGTTAAGTTTTAATGTTGTGCTGTCAAACGATGCATGTAAGGTATGTTTGAGAAACGTTTATCTTTTACTAGACTGCATTGACTAGCTAGAGTGCTTAAGAATTTAAATAAACTTACGACAAATAGCAAACGTCAGAGCTTCGCGTATAGCGCAAACAGGAAATGTAAGCTTGCGGTCTACCGTTTGCCGTCCTATAGTGTATAAAAGCAGGACTCGTCGCATACAAATACGGCGGCTGCCGTGACTATCCCTGCCGTTCGCGGGTAAAAATTACGCAATGCTTAATCTCTCTAATGAGGTAGTTATAAATCCATTTTAATAACCATCGCGTGTACCGCAAACGGGAAATGTAAACTTGCCGACTCTGCCACTTGCCGTTACAAAATATGTGAAAGCAGGTCTTTTCGCGTTGAAAACGGCAGCTACCGACCATCTCTACCGTTCTCGTAACGTTCTTGTTCTCGTTCCGTTCTTTCTCTGTCCGCCTTGCGGACACTTCGCTATGACAGACATTCTGTTATCCCGGCAAATATAACTTCACGGTGCTAAAAATGTAACTCCCTCTATAATACGAACACTAAATCGTGTCTGTCCGCGTGCCGGATCGATATTTGTTCAGTTAATTTTGTTGTTGTATTAAAAAATTATTTATTCTTTTTACAAAAGCGAACTTTTGTCACAAATCAGAACAATTACACTTTATTAGGGCGTTTATTGGAATCGAAAACGGAGATTTTAGTTTTCAATGAAAATCAATATTAATCAATAGAAATCAATGATAATCAATGAAAGTCGATACTCACTCAACTCTAAGGCATTGATTTTTATTGATTTCCAATACCAATCAATTAATAGGTATTGACTATTATTGATTGTTATTGATTATATTGATTATTGCTTTTCATTGATTCGTACCGCCGGGCGAGAATTAACGCGACAATCGATGTCAGCCTCTAAATTGGCTCCGATCCTTCTTTTATATCCAGGGTATTATGGTATTTTGTTGAACTCGTGGCTTGTCTAGCCCGCGTAGGCACCGGTGTATTTATAGGGCAAATTTCGAGGACACGCGCGCGAAGTGGGGGGGGGGGGGGTGGGGGGGGGGGTTTGAAAGTCTGAGGAGGATGCTTGTTACAAGCTTTAATACCATGTTCTCTGTTTTTGCTATCGGGGTACCTTTTACTTTTTAGAGATCTACTGTCATTGCTTCCAAAATGTCAGCAAAAAAGGAACTTTTTTGATGCAAGACCTGTTTCTAATAAAACGGGTCAAAAGGCTTGTTTATTCGGGCCCACGTCCATAATATGCCATTTTTTTTCTTTGGCGCAAAAATTTCAAACAAATTGTTAATCGCATTCGAAGAACGCAATCATGCTAATATCGTGTTGGTTGCCCTGTGCCTAACAGGCAGTAAAATTTGAGAATCTTTCAAATGGCCGCCCCTATTGTTTTTTTCAGGGGCTCATTTCCGCCGGAAGTTCCTTCGAACGCGTCTCCAAAATCTCCGATTACTGCTAGTTTATAAACCAGCTCAAATGCAGCCAGATGGGAGGAAAATAGGGCAGCTTTTTTGCATTCTACTTTCAGGGGTTCTTTGAAAATTTCCAATAAGCATCCATCCCTGCTCCTGGATGCAGTCCTAGTTTCCAACATAAATATCGCCCCCTGCTTGTTGATTTTTGTTTGACATCCAAATATAAGATTATGTCTGTTGATGGGCTGGGATAACAAAAAATGTTTTTATTTTTTTCAATACAAGAAATAGCTGAAGAATTTGAAAAATTCAAAGAAGAGAAATTAAAGATACATTATAATCATGTTTTGTAAAAAGCGATGAATGAGCATTAAATCATCTGCCACATTCCAGTTTCATTGTCAGTATCTTTAATATACTTTACTACACAACTTAATAACATCAGATAACTACATAAATGCAGTTTCAAATGATCAAAGATAATTAAAAACTCTATTTCTGGACTCTGATTATTTATTTCTTTGATCTATATATTGTTATTATTTTAAAAAGGAAGAAATAAGTGTGAAAATATGAGGCAATGCCACATATTTACACTATTGAAGGGGTGAGTGGAATAAAGCCCTAAGTGAATTCTGATCAACTGCTAGCTTCTCCTTCCAGTTTGTATTGTATATGCTCATATGACAAAAGGAGAATTTGGCTATAGATCACGAGTCACTTAGGGCCGTATCCCAAACTGGAATAAGGCCTTCAGTGACTCCTGATCTGAAACCAAATTCTCCCTTTGTTACATGAACATATACAAGACAAACTGGAAGGAGAATCTAGGAGTTGATCACAAGTCACTTAGGGCTTTATTCCACTCACCCCTTCAATTTCATGTATTAAATAAATGCAAAAGGCGGCTAGGTAATTCAATTTTTGCTGATTCTGTTACATAATAATATACATGAAAAAATTACTCGATTCTGATTGGCTAAGAGCAGTGCAGTTCAAGTGTAACACCAGTGCAAAACGTGTAACACCGGTGCAAAAAGTGTAACACCAGTGTAAATTACAAATCGAAAAAAAAATTTTTTTTTTCTTTTCTTTTGCCAAAAAAAGAAGAAAAAAATTTCTAAAAAAAAAAAATTTGCAAAAAGAAAAAAAAATTTTCAAACAAAAATGGATGCAAATTTTTTCATGTATAATTATTAATAAGTAATCATACGGTTTTCTCGTTCAATTTGGGATTAATTTGCACTTGTGAGTTTTTCAAAAAGCTCAAATTGCACTCGCCGAAGCGGCTCGTGCAATTTTGAGCTTTTTGAAAAACTCACTCGTGCAAATTAATCCCAAATTGAACTCGAAACCGTATGATTACCTATACTAATAAAAATATGTTGCAAGGGAAAATCAATCAGATACAAGATAAATAAAACACTTATCTTCCTTTCTGATTAGTTGCAACACTATCACAAACAATGTCACACTGTTAATTATTTTATCACTACTTTGTTGCTTTGAATTTACGGCCAAGTGACAGTGACTTTTTCAAACTTCTTCTTTGCATGGTTAATGTCACTTTCCTTATCATCAGAACCTGATTCACTGGATGTTGAAGCAGCAGTTACTTCCTACAGAATGACAGTCAAGATTACATTACATTAATATTGGAATAATATTATTGGACATACAGAATAACCCAAGCAGTCTATAAGCCCTGGTAGAGAGGGAGAAAGGGAGGGAGGGAGGGAAGGAGTGGGCGAGGGGAGGGAACAGAAGGCAGGTACTGTATGGCTAGTCATTATCTCAGTTCTTATAAAATTTGTCCTTCCCAGCCTGTCCTGAAATTACCAGTCATCAATAATGTATTCAGCATATCAGTCATCAGTAATGTATTCAGCATGTCAGTCATCAGTAATGTATTCAGCATGTCAGTCATCAGTAATGTATTCAGCAATATTTGGTAGCATTTAGCAAATATATAACTTGGAAATTAGGTGAACAAAATTTCGTTATTTTGGCGGGACAGTGTCAGTTTAAAATAAAAATTTGATGCCCCCACAGGAGTTAATACGTTGACCTTCCATATGTTGTGGTTCAAATTTTTCTTTGGCCAGAACATTTTCAAACCAGTTTAATTTTTATTTTTCTGTGTCCCATATTCGTTAATTACCGTAATCTGAGACAAAGGAAAACAAAAATCAAACTGGTTTGAAAATTTTCAAACCAAAGAAAAATTTGAACTGCAATACATACTGCAGACAGATGTTTAGCCTCCTACGCAGACGTCCTTTTAATAGGGCTCATCACGCAATCTTTTCTCCCCCATGGGAGGAGGAAAGATTGTGCGACAAGTCCTAAGGACGTCTGCATAGGAGGCTACCAGATGTTCTAACCAACTGAGTTACGAGAGACTTGTGGAGAGCAAGCAACTCTCCAAGTTGAGACCATTTTAGGTCTCATGGGTTGGCACTGGCAACTGGATTTTAAAATGAGAAATGTTCAAGAAATAACAGAACATGAATCACTGCTGGTAATATTTTGTATATTTTTTTTGAACAGATGGACATAACTTTTTTCAGCAAAACCTTGAGGTGGTTATAGCCAAATGACCAGTGAAGAAAAACTATAACTTGGAGTGTTCATATGTGACATACATCCTACACACTGCATAGGGCACATAAGATCAGTTAGGGCAATAGCATTATGATAAACAAAAAAAAAGGGCTCCGCATCTACCATCTTTTTCTTTATCAATTTAAGGGGTTATGTCATGGTGGTTTTTATGTTTTTGTCTCAGACTATACTATAATTAAAACCGAACATCTTACTTTAAATACAAAATGCTCTTAGATCAGCAAGAACAAGATATCAAGTAAATTCTTGAAGAAAGAATAAATCATAATCAGTTTTTAGCAAATTTTCCAAGACATATCGAACGAACTTGAAAAAATTGGCCAAATTTGTCAAGTTGCAATCCACTCCCATCCTGGCCATCTGTAGTCAGAGACACTTGTTTATAGTTTCATTATACTCGTAAAGCAATTTTAAACAAAACTGGACCATTATTTTTTGTGTTTCCACTGGTATAAATATGTCTTTTAGATTTTTAAAATAACACTATAAATGGTGACATAGTCCCTTTAAAGGTTTCTTTTTAAAACTAACCAATCAAACACTACTTTAACAAATGAGTTATTACCTTTTGTGATCCACCATTTACACTTGAGCCCAACTCCTCCATCAGTGTGGCTTGTTCAGATGATTTGTTCAAGTTAAGTCCTAAAGTTTTCCTGTTCAACTTCACCACTTTTGGCTTAGTAGTTTTGTTTAATATATTGTTTTCATGGCCAGGTGTAGAGCCCAGTGTTGGAGAAGTAGCATTAATAGAAACTGTATTTATTACTCTGTTAACCTCAAGAGAAGCAGGCTTTTTGTTAATTTTGATTATGTTCCTATGTTCTGTTCTTGCTAACTTGCTGGCAGGAGCATCCACAGTTTCCTCAGATTTCCTAGAGGGAGAGTGTACAGCCAAATGTTGAAAATCATGAACAAAAATTGGAGACAAACACCACCTACTTTGGTGCATCTAGTAGTTTATATGCTATAAAACAAATGCTGCATGATAGTTAAGTGTGTTACATGTTAGTTAAGTGTGTTGTCCTTTGGATTGGAGCGAACATTCGAAATGAGGTTACACCCTAACAACAACAACAACAACAATTTTATTTCATTATTAATAAAACAATATTTTAAAACGTTGGCAACCTGCAGTTAGCATAGCTAATCGAGGCGGGTTGTCAAAAATAAGAACAAAAATTAACATTAGCCCCTAGTAATATGATTTAAATTAACATTAGCTCCTAAAAAAACCAAACTTTTTATATGTATTATGGTTTACTTAATATTGTAGATCTGAGTTATAGCTCCTGCTTTACTATTTTATTCAACAGAGTGGGCGAGTCAACATAACTGTCTTCGGTGTTGAAAATTTGAAAGAGGAGATCTCGAATTTCTTTCCGGAAAGAAATTTTAAATGGCCAAACGATAAAGTAAAAGCCCTGAGGGTGTGGTTTTCTGTGCATCCCGAAAGGACAGCAACCTTAAACTATGATGAAAAATTGGAAAAAGTCTGTAATATTTTGAGCTCCTGGAAATACCGAAGGCTTACTCTTCTAGGGAAAATCACAGTTCTAAAGAGCCTAGTGGCTTCTCAATTGGTTTACGTTTTATCCTCTCTGGGTACGAATGAGAAGGTCATCAAAGAGGTTAACAAACTTTTTTATTCGTTTTTATGAACTCTAAAGGGGATAAGATCAAACGTAACATAATAATAAACGACTATACAAACGGGGGACTAAAAATGGTCGATATGGAAGCTTTCAATAAGTCGTTAAAGGTTGCATGGATAAGCAAATACCTGGATTCAGAAAACCATGGGAAATGGAAAATTTTCTTTGACTTAGAACTTAAAAGATATGGAGGCGACATAATACTCACTGGTACTCTCAACAGAAAAGACACCACAAAGTACATCAAAGTAACAGATACTTTTATTAGAGAGATTTTGGAAATTTGGTCAGAAGTTAACTTTGATGATGCAAACTTTATGGTACAATTCGCTTATCAGGATCAACAATTCTCCTATCTTCTACAAAGAATGGTTTTCTAAAGGAATAAAACCACTTGAGAAAGGCAGATAAAACTTACCTCACTTTAAATGAATTTCAGAACAAATAAAACATAAAAGTTAACCCTCTTATATATTATGGAGTAATATCGGCACTGAAATCTGCCTGGCAAAAGTGCAAGGACAGCTCGTTACAAATTAGATCTAACCACGAAAGTTTCTCAACAAAGATATAAAAAACTCGGAAAGTAACTAAACTAGCATATAACAAACTCATTGGTCTAAAAAGCAGCGCACCGACACATAGCCAGCCAAAACGGCTGAACGACTGTACTGATGAAAATGATGAGAATGTTAACTGGAAACAGGCCTACCAGCTAGCCTTCAATTACTCCAAAAGTGTAAGACTAAGAGAGTTTCAATTTGAACTATTACACAGGCGACTACCAACAAATGATTTCTTAACTAAAATTGGTATAAAAGATTACTCAATGTGTTCCTTTTGCCGTGAAGAATCAGATAGTCTGTACCATCTTTTCTGGACATGTAAAAAGACATACTCAGTTTGGGCAAACCTTGAGAGATGGATGCTGTACCATAGAACAATTGAGTGAAATTTTTCCTTAAAAAACGCCGTAGCACTTGGGCTGAGACCGGACTCCTCAAAGTGTCACCACCAAATTAATTTCTTGCTTCTTCTAGCAAGACATTATATTTGGTTATGTAAATACAAAGAAACTAGGCCTGAGTTGGACGTCTTCTTGTGTCACCTTAATTTTAATTATGAACTAGAATCTAAAGCTGAAAACTCCTTAATGCGAAAATGGAACCTTCCTGATATTCACACAATGTGATACTTTAATTGAACAAGTCTCTTTTTCTCCTCTTTTTCCATATACATATATAATATACACCTTGGTGGCACTAATTGTCATACCTTTCAGCTGCGGCCACATAAGTCTTAGTATGTGAAAATAGTTACCATATTGTAAATAGTTAATTGATTGTCACACTTGTTAATTCTTTTTTCCTTTTTTTTCCTTTCCTTTCCTTTCCTTTCTTTTTTATTTCATCATAATTTTTGTTATTGGTGCTCATTATAATAATAATAATAATAATAATAAAAACAAAAACAAAAACATAACAAAAGAAAAGAAAAAAAATTTACACTTGAGCCCGACTCCTCCATCAGTGTAGCTTGTTCAGATGATTTGTTCAAGTTAAGTCCTAAAGTTTTCCTGTTCAACTTCACCACTTTTGGCTTAGTAGTTTTGTTTAATGTATTGTTTTCATGGCCAGGTGCAGAGTCCAGTGTTGGAGAAGTAGCATCAATAGAAACTGTATTTATTACTCTGTTAATTGACTCAAGAGAAGCAGGCTTTTTGTTAATTTTGATTATGTTCCTATGTTCTGTCCTTGCTAACTTGCCGGCAGTAGCATCCACAGTTTCCTCAGATTTCCTAGAGGGAGAGTGCACAGCCAAATGTTGAAAATCATGAACAAAAATTGGAGACAAACAACACCTACTTTGGTGCATCTAGTAGCTTATATGCTATAAAACAAATGCTGCATGATAGTTAAGTGTGTTACATGTTTTGATTGGATGCTGCTATCAAGCTCAGCAAACACAAAATCAGAGTAAACAATTCTGCTTGTTTCCTAGTTATTCCAAAATTCTGGAAATTAAAGTTGGAATGGCGAATGAAAAATGTACTTCTGGTTTGCCTTTATGCAGATATAAAAAAACAGATCGTTTTGTTTTCCCATAGAGAAAGGCCGAGAAAGTAGTAGAAGTAATTTATTTACCCACATTACACAGTTGAGTTAAGACTCGTTATAATGTGAACGTGCATATTACAAAATAAAACTAATAAAATTACCTATGTACATGAAAATCTAATATATAAAAAATCTTAAGGTAAACTAACACTATTATTCAATACTAAATAACATTTACATAATTAAATAAACTTAAATAATTGTAATAACCAGGGATGTAGATAATAGCCGGGAACCGGGGAAATTACCTGGCTGTGAACTTCATTTTTCAGGGTGTAAAAGCCAAGTGCAGCTTTAAAAGGACTACGTTTTTGTCTTTTTTACTCATCTGTCAGTTCTATATTCCCACCTATTAAAAACTGAATCTACATCCCTGAATAACTAGTCTCTACAAATAGGGCAGCAACAGTTGACCCCGGTGGTCATCAATTCTATGTGTTTTTTTTTTCCCACTCCAGAGTCTTGCACAAAGTCAAAATCTGCACATATGCATTGGCACGCTTATCAGCTGGTGTTCAGAGCGCAGGATTTGAAAATGGGACGAGTGAAGATCATTATTGACACCCTGAACATTCGACCATGGCCGTGCTGACAGCATGCTGACTCCATTCTTTCTAATATAATATGCAGTGGCTATTTGTACGGCACCCGTACGAGGACTTAGATTTGCTATTTGTACGGGAGTCCAAAGCTTTCGTCAATTTTTGATGTTATTCTTCACTTTTGTTGATCCACAATATTAAATGTTCGTTTAGTTTTATGAAGCGCTTCTGGTAAGCGATGTTGATTTGGCTCAGACTAATTTGCTGAGTCTCTGTATACTACACGAGCGACTCATTTCATGACACTTGGAAATTTTTCGCGTCAAAGAATATTCCCGTACGGCCAACTTCGATTTGCTATTCGTACAGGAGTCAGAATATTTCATTGATTTTCTATGTATTTGCTGATTCTTTCCAATCCAAAATATATCTACCGAGGTAAATATAATATTTTGGATTGGCAAGAATCAGCAAATACATAGAAAATCAATGAAATAAGCTTATTCTTACTCCCGTACGAATAGCAAATCGATGTTGGCCGTATGGGAGATCTTTGAAGCGAAAAATTTGTCACGAAATGAGTCGCTCGCGTTTACAGCAAATTAGTCTGAGCCAAATCAACATCGCTTACCAGAAGCGCTTCATAAAACTAAAGGAACATTTAATATTGTGGATCAACAAAAGTGAAGAATAACATCGAAAAATGACGAAAGTTTTGGACTCCCGTACGAATAGCAAATCGAAGTCCTCGTACGGGTGCCGTACGAATAGCCACTGCGAATGTAATAAGCATAATGTACCAGTCAATTCCAAGACCGCCCATTCCCCCCCGGGCATACCCCGGGCATTTGACGAGAGGTTAGCTCCGCATAGTGGGGCATTTGACGTGAAACGGGGCCCGACGGGGCGGGCATTTGACTTCAACAAAAACATTGGTTAGCGGTCGCAAGGTAAAAGATTTCGTAATCCATTCTTTCCGGTTCCACGTGTCTGTTGCGTTTTTTTTCCTTCAAATATTTATTTGGAAATCAGATCAACGGACAAAAGGAAAGTGACTAAGCAAGATCTTTGTTTACATTTAGTATTTCGAAACATGTTCAGAAGTTGCAATATCGTTCTATTTTTTTCTCTGAAACTAAATCTAGCTAAGAGATATGTAAGATAATATATGATTTATATGTTGGTCAAATTCAAAACCACAACTGAAATAGCAGCATGCATCTTACAGCCTTACAATCCAAACAGCACCAGTTTATAGATTTGTCTTGGCAAGTCCACAAAATAATGTTAAAGGAAACCATCCAGATCGGCTAAAAATTGTTTTGACTTCGCAAATAGCGTTTAAGAACAACTTCCGACCTTACATACAGGCTTCGTTGGCACCAACTTTGTTTCAAAGTTCGCAATTTGGTTGGCAAACTGACAAATGTAATTGACAACTTCTAATTACTTTAATCCCTCCTTGCCCGGGTGGTGGGGCATTTGACGCTCTGTGAAGCCCTGCACGGTGGGGCATTTGACCGTATAAACTGCCCACATAGTGGGGCATTTGAGAATTTTTTTTTAAAAAAGTCAAATGCCCGGGGGTTTGCCCGGGGGGGGGGGGGGGGGTGGGCGGTCTTGGAATTGACTGGTACATAAGCTTATAAATTATAAGCTTATGCATCTCTTTTACATTGAATATGAAGCCGTGAGATTCCTCATCGTTACTGTTTCTCGGCCTCTATTATCAAAAGCACTCTTACCGTTTTGTTGACCGTATTATTGTCGACGTTTTGCCTTTTGAAGTTTCGCTTTCTTTGCCAAAAGATGTTATTCTTTTCACTCGACGGAGTTGATGTGGTCTTTGAGGTAATGGCGTGACGTGTTTTTTGAAAAGCTGGACAAGTTCGCCTTTATCTAAGTCAACAAGGCCATGGGGATGAATAGATCTCTCGCATAAAATTTCTGTAAGTCTTTCTCTAGAAAGAACTTCAGGATGATCAAGCTCATTCGTGTTGGACCTGTCAGAACTCGTTGAGTCCGCCATATTCCCATGCTAATGTCTTTTCTAAACTGAATTTTTATTGGCTTATTGGAATAAGAGCGACAGCCAATCAAAATATCATTTAGTTTCAGTTTGTTATTACCATGGTAACGGTGACGTATCGTTCCCTCCAAACAGATTCATTGGCAACGCCATGTTGTTTTGTAGGACATTTCACAAGTAGAGTAGTCGATCGAATGCTTTGGACGTCGTAAGCTGTCTCGGTTAAACTTTGATTTCAATACAATTTCATAAGCTCAAACCGTAGGTTAAGTGTAAAATAGATCATAAAATGGCAGCCGTTCTCGCCCAGAAAGGCGACGGCGCAAGAACGTACACTTTTGCCAGCCAACCTCGACCAGTTCAGCAGAGGAAAAAATTTCGAGATCCGCTAACACAAGAGTAAGTGGTGTTACGATAGTTATGTTATTTTTTGTGAGATACTTGATTTGTCATGGTTTGTTTTAGTTTTCGGCATCATAAGCCAGAAATATAAAGCTAAACAAATTTAACTGTAGTACTGTACTAAACTGAGATCAATATTAGAAATCTTGAGAACGCTGTCACATAACTTTATTTGCTTGTTACATTTGAGAATACAAATCATTTGCATGTGCGAGAAACGGTTGTTACTTTAGTTAATCCTTTGGAGGCTAGAGGTGCTCGTTCAATGGGGAAAAAATACCCAAATTTATCAACAGAATTGCTTAAAAGATTCATTAAACGTAAGCTTAATTAACATCCTAAAAATACATTTGTAAGACTTATATTGGCCAGGTATTCTTGGCTTTCACATGACGTCATAAAAATTAAAAAATCTAAAGAAAGCGTCCTACAAAGCTGTTTCTAACATGGTATGTGGATACAAGTGTTATAATCTTTCACAAAAAGTTTCAGGTTTTAACGATGTTTTGCTTCCGATTTACAAAGGTTTTAAATGTGTCACGCAATACGTCACGCTATTTCAGATAAGCCGCAAAAATAAACAAAATTGAATCAGCTGAAAGTTATTGTTTGCATTATAAGTGCTTATAAGCCGAGTTAATTGAGCTAATAGCAAATACAATATTTTTGGATGTGATTTTTGGTGTAATTAAGACTTTGAATTTTTGGCCGCCATCTTTGTGCCCCTCTCAGGGGCACAAAGATGGCTGCTCCATACATTTCTTACTAAAAATATCTAATACTCGTTCGCCTATAACTCTTGAACGAAATGCTTTTGCGCTTCAAAACTTGGCCAAGATGTGTAGTTTTAAACTCTCTACAATTCCATAAACATTTTGGATTCGAAATCTATTTTTTAATGCTTCTGAATTTTGATATGACGTAAGTGAAAGCCAAGAATATGAAAGTCAGGGTTGATTGTTGATTAAATTATTATGAGTTTAAGATTCTTTACGTAGTGTATTTTAACTTTTGTAAGCTTCATATATTTGAATTGATCTCAGATGCATTAACTAAAACATCAATGGACAGTAGAATGATGATTGTTCATACCTTGTCTGCAATGTTAGTTGGCTATGATATTGTTCATAGCAGTTGGACTTGAAGCACTGCATCTTATTTGTGTTTTACAGGAATGAGAGTCCCACGCCATATGGAAACATCATGTATGATCGCAGAATTGTCAGGGGTAACACCTATGCACAAAGAACTCTACCAGCAGTAAGTGTTTCCAAACACATGAAAACTTAAGTTGTGTATGGAAGGTTTTAACTGAGTATTAGTTGGTAAATGTGAGCAGCAAAATTATACAGCAGATTTTTAAAAGTTGTTAGATTGGCTCATTCAGCGATAATAAATTTTAAAAGTAAATTAAGGCAGCCTCGAGAAAAGTGGCTGGTAATTGAGGCTACATATTTTTGGATTTTCAAGGTGGTGTTGACTAATATGTTTCATTTCTCTTTATATTAGACTGCACAACCTGATCCTATAGAAATTCAGAGACAGCAAGAGGCACGGAGAAGAGCAATTGCTAGGAAACGTGCTAAGGCACAGTTGAAACCGAGATCACCAGAGCCTGTTGAGGGAAGAAAGCATATTGATGTACAAACAGAACTTTATTTGGAAGAATTAAGTGATCGTGTTGAAGAAGCCGATGTTGAGACGCAGACAGATGCCTTTTTGGATCGACCTCCCTCTCCCTTATTTATCCCTGCTAAGAGTGGAGTAGATGTTGCAACACAAATTTTGGAAGGAGAAGTAAGTTCTGACATAATAATTATTAATAAATATCATTGTTCCTGATAAGGAAAGGGCTCTAAGGTCAGACACCAAATGAAGTCGCTGTCTGACTGAGTGAATTAAAGGATTTGGAGATCTATTCACCCCCCTAAATTAAGTCCCTGCTTTTAAAACTTATCTGCAACACTGAAGTAGAATTAGGATCTACTCCAATACATGTAACTCTTTTGGCTATATGATTGATCAAAACAAGTTGCAAACTGGATGCTCCTATCCTGTTTTCATGTTTCTTACAAAATAGTGGAAGATTATGTCATTAACTTGTCCTCTTTGTTCTTCCTTGTACAGTTGTTCGACTTTGACATTGAAGTTAAACCCATCCTTGAAGTTCTTGTTGGTAAAACAGTTGAACAAGCTCTACTTGAGGTCATGGAAGAGGAGGAACTCTCGAATCTTCGCACACAACAAAGAAGATTCAAGGAGCTACGGAATGCTGAGCTTGTTGAGACTCAAAGATTAGAAGAGCAAGAAAGAAGACACAGAGAAGAGAAAGAAAGACGAATGAGACAACAGTCAGAAGTTCTCAGAAAAGAAAAGGAAACCGGTGAAAAGATATCAGCCCGTGCCTTCGCCCAGGTAATTTCAGTTTTGAAAATGAATGCAGCTAGATTTCTTTTTCTACCCCATTAAAATTGAAAAGTACAAGTTAGGTCAATCACTTATACATTGATAATGATGTGTTCAGTTAGTTGGAGAAATAATCAAAGGCTCCTGTGAGCCAACTCGTGTACCGTATTTTCTCGATTAAACGCCGGGCCCCGAATAAACGCCGGGTATAATAGAGGAAGTTGTAAGTAAGCCCCTCAAACGTTTATTTGTGGTATAATAAACTTACGATTTAAGGGCAAGGTACACGGCTGCCAAGAAAAACGAATAATAACCCTTTATTTAAAAATGGCGAGCGAGAAAGAACTGCTAATTCGAAGAAACGCCGGGTCCACTAAGCCAAGTTTGAAATAAACGCCGGGGGCGTTTAATTGAGAAAATACGGTATATACGAAATGTTCTGACCCTCCTCTTTCCTAGGCATTTTGCTCCAACCCCCTGTGTCCAACTCCCCCCTTCCTCCAAAGCTGTTCCCATGGGTAAGGCAGGTGACCAGTACATATGGTAGGCTCAATGTTAACAGCCGATAGACCGATGGAAGGAGTGAACATTCGCATATTTGCCCCCCACTGCTATGACTTGTTTAACATTTCGCATACTCACAAGTTAAAAATGAAATGATCTTGAATCTGCTATGATATGAGATCAAGATAGTGAGCATCAGCCTATAAATAGCATTTATCTGTTAAAGATAGACACTGGATTACATAGGCACAACCTGCTATAAAGGGTGATGGAAGATCGCACAAAATGAACCAAGCTCACCCAGAACATCAGAGTGTGCTTGTCTTAGTAGTAGTTTACTGTACCGGCATCATGGGCTTCTGACTCATCCCATTCTGTGATTGTTGCAGAGTTATCTCGCAGACCTTGTGCCTTCTGTGTTTGGCTCATTAAATGAAAATGGATACTTCTACGATCCAGTGGAAAGAGGTGAGCTTTACTGCAGAATAATTGGTCGTGATTTAGTCTGCATGCGCTTCTCTAAGCATAAACCAATCTGGAAGCTTATTTGTGTTTTTGATGTGTAATAAAAGGATTTTAAAAATTCTCAAAATTCAGGTGAGCACAAATACAGCAAAAAATATCTGAGGACTAATTGAAGGGGTGAGTGGAATAAAGCCTTAAGTGACTTCTGATCAACTGTTAGATTCTCCTTCCAGTTTGTCTTGTGTATGCTCATGTAACAAAGGGAGAATTTGGTTTCAGATTTGGGCCTTATTTCAGTTTGGGATAAGGCCCTAAGTGACTCCTGATCTATAGCCAATTTCTCCCTTTGTTACATGAGCATATACAAGACAGACTGTAAGGAGAATCTAGCAGTTGATCAGAATTCACTTAGGGCTTTATTCCACTGACCCCTTGAATTTACATCTCTGTTTGGTAACAACAACATTTTATTGGCTTGCATCCAATATTGGCACACTCTACAGGGTTCTCAATAACTTTTTAATCAACTGTTCCATTTCGGTTAACAGCCGTAGCAATGTGGCACATAGCCAACAGGCCTTACTAAACTTTGTATAGAAGCACTTAAATAATTCACATGCATAACACTTATTAGTGACACCCCTAAAAGGTGTTATGGGTTCAACTGAGAACACTGCTCTAAGTGAAGAAAAAAACTCTCTGGTACACAGTGTATGGAATAGGCCATTTCAGAGTTACGTTATGCCTCGTTGTCAAAGCGAGGCTAGGTGCACAACCTTTCATATGAAGATGAGTTTTACTTGCATTTGAATAAAAAACCATTTTCATATGAAAGGTTGTGCACCTAGCCTCGCTTTGACAACGAGGCATAACGTAACTCGGAAATGGCCTATTGTTAGGGGGCTCATGTTACACAAGAAATACTCCACTATTTTTGGAAAATAAAAATTGTTTTAATTTAATGTGTAATAATATTGTTCTTTCTCTTTTAGATGTGGAAACATACTTTATGCCATGGCTGTTGGAGAAAGTGGAGGGTGAATTGAACCAAAGCATTATTTCAAGAACTGTTCTTGATGGTAAATACCAGATTGGATTTAATGATTAACATTTCAAATGCAACAATGAACATCCCTGCCGACAGTTTTTTCACAACAAATACAGAATTTGCCAAACCTGAATAGTTCATCCTTATTATGTTCAGTTCTTCTTATAGAACATATTTATCTCACCTTCCTACTCTCTTTTACTTCTAGCAATTATAAGAGATGTTGTCCAAAAGCGCTTTGAAGTGTACCACAAGCTTGAAGAAGCAGCTAGACTTGCTGTGGAACAAGAGGCTGCAGCCAAAGCAGCAGAAGAAAGAAAGAAGGCTGAAGAGATTGCGGCAAAAGCTGCAAAAGAGGCCAAAGTCTTGGAAGTGGAAGAAGGCGGCCAGGAAGGTGCAGATGGCAGGGAAACGGCAGATAAGCCAGAGGACGAGAGTGTAGCTGGTGAGGAGGCTGGGAGTGAAATCACACCTACTGCTGACACGCCCGGTGAATCAGGACAGAATGAACCGTCTGAAGAAGCTGATCCTGATCAAGAATAACCTTCAGATTGCATTTATTGTTTTTTTCTTCAGTCTTTTTATGAGAATCTCAAAGACAAGTTCAAGCTGGAATGTCTTCAACCAGGAGAATTGATACTATGTATATAGACTCTTTTATTGACCATAGCTTTACTATAAGCATTATCAAATTTACAGCCACTGCACAAGTGTAATTTGCCATCTTTTCCTGTTGGGAAAAGGGAGGCTGCTTTCTGCCCATAACATAAACAGATTCATAGATGAATGACTCACAGTGACATGTATATAGACTTTCATTATTCAAATAGAACGTAAGGAGATGAAATGTAATAGAACAGTTACAAATAAACTTCACTGCAAAACTGTTGAGTGTACTTAATTTTTACATATATCATTAAATTTTTGTATGTTTTATTTTGTTACACCAAAAACCCATAAGTGGGTTGAAACGTGCAACTGTCTCTTGTACGCTTCAAAGCAAGCTTCTGATCATTCAATTTGCTAAGAAGTTGTTACAGCCATATTTGGAAAATCAAGATAAAAATATTAACCAATCAATTTGCTAGAACAACATGCTTCCAATCTCCCCCTGGATTGTAGGGTTTCCAAATATGGTACTAAGCAAAAAATGAATATTCGGAAGCTGTGAATGCGCGTTACATGTTTCAACCCACTTATGGGTTTCTGGTTACATCCAACCTGTTTTTGTTGATAAATGAATTGTACCAGAACTTCATGTTGCATGAATCTACAGTTATAATTCTTTGAGAAAATACAAGGCTGTCAAATTAAAGTAATAAGTCAAATGACTGAGTGGAGGTGCAGTGGTCTAGTGGTTAGCACGTCAAACTTTCAACCTGAAGGTCAGCGGTTCAAGCCTGGTCTCTGCCGTCATGTTGTTTCCTTAGACAAGAAACTTTGCTCCACAGTCTCTCTCCACCCAAGTGTATAAATGGGTACATTGCCAGTGTGTTGTTTCCTTAGACAAGAAACTTTACTCCACATTGTCTCTCTTCACCCAGGTGTGACATTATTAATGCTGGTGGGTAACCTTGCGATGGACTAGCATCCCATTTGGGTGGGCGACGGGGTAGAGGTAGTAATACTCTCAGTTGCTTCATGCTATGGAAACCGGGTTAACCCTTTATGCCTTATCAATCAAAAAGGTCACGAGAATTAAGGATATGATCACACAAGATGAGTTCTCTTGATATCCAAACAATTCCTCCCCACTACTTCTACTGGAAATGTATAGGACTAGAAATGAAAATTAAAAAAATTAATATTAGGGCTTAAAGGGTTAAGCTCTGGCAGTTGTGAGTCACTAGGCTTGTGAAAACTTTACTTACCAAATGACTGAACAGAGCTGAGAAAAGGCAGTACAAGAACCCAACTGGCACCCACTTTCAAGTTAAAAAATTCAGTTGAAACATGTTTTTTGTTTTGAATAAAAGTTTTAATAGTCCCTTTCACATTGCCTTATCATATTTAAAATCCCCAGTACTTATTTTATTACATGAAAATATTGTTTACACCACCACCTTTACACAGTTTTTATTTTTAATGTTCATTATCTTAGTCTGTGAGTACAGTCGCCTCTTACTGGTAACAGTATGAAAATGTTATAGACTGAATATTTTTTCCAGTCGTTTGGGCCTTATAATTTTTTTTTTGCAAGATGGTTGGGGGGGGGGGGGGGGGGGGGGATGAGGGGGTAAAGTTGGCTGTAGTCACATACTACCTGTTACCATAACCAATAATATCACAATTTCAATCTTATTTGTTTTGGAATAAGTGAGTGTGGTGTGGGCGTCGCTCGCACTTCATGCTTAACCCTTTCACTACCACAGTTTTATGGAGACGTAATGTAGTTCTAACACTTGAGTTTGTGGACAAAATCCTGTGGTGTGACCAAATGAATCATTATCTTTAGCAGTACTTTTGCATGGTACCATTTGTTTTTCACTATTTTACAAAATGAAATTTGTTATTTTTCATGAATTTTGACTTTTGGGTTAAGCACTGCCAATGTGCCTGTTTTAAAGTCTATTTTGGAATAATATTAGAGTTTTTACAACTTGTGTTTGGGCATTCTCTAAAGAATTACACCCCACTGATGCAGCTTCTTATTAATGTTCATTGCCAAATGTATCATCCCATAAGAAATTTTTTCCTGTATTCAAAAGCAACAAAAAAGATAGTAGGTGTTTCAAAATTCCTTGTAGACCTATTGTAAAAATATTTATAAAATTACATAATGATATATGGCCATTTTGGTAACCCAGAATAAATTAAAAAATATGGATGAACTTAATTTTTTTCCACAGTTGTTGAATCCATAAAGAAATATCCCTGCAGAGCCCCATTTATTTAAGTTACTCCTCATGCACTGTACCAAGCACTAAAAGGTTACACTTTGGTATGGCACTGAAGCAACTGTTAAGTAAAACACTGTACATGATGCCACTCTACCTAATAACAATAAGTTTGGAGCATGAAAGAGCAGCATAATCTGAGTTGTTCCAGTACTGTGTGGCGTGAAATTTTTCCGGGAGTTTAATTTCGTAGATTGCCCACTTCTTGTGTTTTGTGGGAACAAATTTTCCTGAATTTGGAGTAAGACTTTGCCGTCTGGAACAAATTTTCATGGACAGTACTTGTATTTTACACCAAGGAAATTTTTATAAATAATATGTCTTGTTTATTTTACTTTAAATTTGCTATATTTGTGTCACGAGTCTGATTACAGTTCAAAGGCTACGGTAATTAAGGTGTGATTTTGTAGTATGCCATCTGGGTCAGACAAAACATGTAAAATACTAAGTACTAATAACTGAAATTCATTGATCTAAATGAGTGGAGTAAATTTTTGCAGATTTTTTTTTCGCTGGAGTTTATTTTCATCGGATCTTATTTTTGCGGATAATTGGAAAACCCGCAAAATTCTCAAAAATTAAATCCAGCAAAAATTTCATGCCGCACGGTATCACATAATGTAAAATGTTTTGCTATATCAGGAACATTTTGAATATACCTAACTAAAATCTGATTTAGATCAGGAACACAAGACATATGACATCTAAAATAGTTTCAGTAAAAATCTTTTTTTGTTTTCAAAAGTACCAAAAGGAATACATAGCTTTTTACAAATTTCCGATACAGAAATAACTTGTTTTTAAAATATGCATATAATTTAGATGTAACGAACACAGTAATAAAGGCAATACAATATAATTTGATGATTTTTAATCTCTCCTGAGAATAAATAATTAGTTAATAGCTCTTGGATTTATTAACTTATATTTTCTGTCTCTATACACTTCCTAATGTCCATAAAGCCAGCATAATATTTGCCGCCAGTAACAGAGTTCCAAGTGTAAGGATGACATTGCAAAGCATGTTTCGCTGATCTTCATGAGGGATGTACGAGGTAAGACTATGATCTACAAAAGCAAATAATGCCCACTGTCCATCCAGTGAATAACATGGGACCATGTTAAGCAATGCTAAGGCTCCAGATAAAGAAACTAAATATCTGATTATAGTCAAGGAAGATATTAAACTGTTGCAAAAATTGATTTATGTCATAAATTTAATCTAAAGAGGGTGGAGGGGGGGGGGGGGGGGGGGGGGGAGAAGTAAGGCCAGGGAGATATATGGTAATATGTGGAGCACCTCTTGAGATGGGGTGGGGGAAGGCCAGGGATATGTGGTCATATGTGGGGTACCTCTTGGTGGAGGGGGAAAGGGAGAGAAGTAAGGTCAGGGATATGTGGTTATATGTTGGGTACCACTTGGTGGAGGGGGAAGGGAGAGAAGTAAGGCCAGGGATATGTGGTCATATATGGGGTACTTCTTGGTGGAGGGGGAAGGGAGAGAAGTAAGGCCAGGGATATGTGGTCATATGTGAGGTACCTCTTGGTGGAAGGGGGGAGGGAGAGACGTAAGGCCAGGGATATGTGGTCATATGTGGGGTACCTCTTGGTGGAGGGGGAAGGGAGAGAAGTAAGGCCAGGGATATGTGGTCATATATGGGGTACTTCTTGGTGGAGGGGGAAGGGAGTGAAGTAAGGCCAGGGATATGTGGTCATATGTGAGGTACCTCTTGGTAGAAGGGGGGAGGGAGAGACGTAAGGCCAGGGATATGTGGTCATATGTGGGGTACCTCTGGGTGGAGGGGGGAGGGAGAGAAGTAAGGCCAGGGATATATAGTAAAATGTGGGTACTTCTTGAGTTGGGGTGGGGGGAGGATGGCATGGGGCATCTCTCAGAAACTTGTCTTCAAGTATGGTGTGGAAGTTTGAATTTTGGTGAAGAGGAAATTACAACATTTTGTACGATTAATATAGAATATCATTTGTTTTGGACCATGTTTTTTACACTAGGGTGGGGATTGTAAACAAAAACTGCCAGGAAAGTCAAATGTCCCACTTGACCCGTGTTTGATAACATTAAATAATTAGAGCACGCATGTAAATGCTAACTACCGATAAAGGAAAATTACTGCCCCTCTATTACATCCACTAATTTATTAATAAGAAAACCAAATTCTAGAGAATATTATTACTGTTAATTAAAAGGATACATCAAAAACATTTCTAACATGTTAGGAAATTCCATAGGTAGAAGTGTGCTTCGACGTTGATAATTTATGACTCCAACTGCAATAACAAAATCAATAAAATCGGATGTAACTTCATTGCAACTTTATCAAAGAGATTACTCTTTTTTTAATGACCTTACTTGCTAAAGGGACCTTAACCCAAACAATAAAAATATATTACATCCACGACACCCATTCAAATTAAATCAGTTTTTAGCAGAGATTATAGTACACTTTGCAACCACTTTAACAATAATTGAATGAAGGGCTGGGGGCATAACAGTGGCCTATGTTGAATTTTGAAATATTTATCTCACAAACTTTTTTTTAGCAGCAAAAGCACTCTCCTGCTAAAGTAATGACAGATTTATGTAAGTTAAAGTACTGCAGATTCAGGTTGAAGGGTTAACGGTCTTAGTTGTCGCGTTTGTTGTCACGGTTGGTTGATTGCGTTGCAAGGCAAAATGACAGCTGTTTCTAGGTGGGAATGAGGACGTTCTGTCTGGAAAAAGCACAATACGCCTTTTCCTTTCCTTTTCCCAGACAGAACGTCGTCATTCCCGCCTAGCAATGGCTGTCATTTTGCATCGCAATGCAATCCAACCAACTGTAACAACCAACGCGACAACTAAGACTGTTAAACGCTCAACCTGAATCCGCAGTACGAGAGCCAATCAGGTGTTTTAGATGTTTTGGTCTATTTGAATATCTTTTACTTCTTCAGCTATAATATGAACCAGCCATTATTTAATGCATTTTTTGGCTCAAAAAACAAATTTGAAAGTGAAAAATGTTCAAAATTTGACACAGGCTGTTATGCATGCCCCCAGCCCTTCATCAATATTGTGAGGGTGGTCCAGTTTTTAAATTTTTCAAATAATTCTTAATTTCTTATGGCTTAGTCCAGATGCAAAATTTAAAACCTTGTTTATATGATAATATTATATACTTATAAAGTCCTTACCAACCCATATCCAACCCTGCAGTTACCTGTGTACTGAAGTAATAGAGGATCTCCCACATACAGAACATCTGAGCCTTTACTTCGTATGATCCTTAGCAGGCGGCTGGAGTTATCCAGAGATGGATGAACACAGACTTTGTCACCTGTCAAAACAAACAAAGAAAAAGTTGAAAATTTTAAATTTGTGATTTTAGAACTTGAACACGTCACCCTTCAATTTGCATCTGCATCTAAACAGAAAGTATAAATATTTTTTTCTCTATTTCCTAGTTTTATCATTATGTTTTAATTCATATGGACCTTATTCATAGATGGCAGCCAATTTACAGGTAACATTTTATAGTCATGATAATCAGCCTACTTAACCTCATTTAAGAACAAAAATTCTTTTGAAATGAGGAGAACAAAAATTCTTTTGAAAATTTAAAAATTGAAAAAATTGAAAAATTTGAAAAAAAATTGAAAATTTAAGAACAAAAATTCTTTTGAAATGAGGCTAGGTAGACTAATTAGCATGAATATAAAAGTATAGTAGAACCCCACTAACTTGAACTCGGATAACTCGAACTCCCTGTTAACTCAAACTAAGTTCAATTTCTCTTGGATTTGGCCCTATTTTTGAGTCATTTTTACTCGGATAACTCGAATTCCCCGCTAACTCGCACTATTTTTCGTTTCCCTTGGCCTAAATTTACCCCGATAACTCAAACTCTGTTGTTATGACATCTCAAAATACAGTATCAAGAAAATCAGCTGCTTGTTATCTGATTGTAACTTCAGACTGATCATGTCCCCCACGGCAGTGAAAACAGGAAAACGGACATGTTTACTTCTTTAATGAACTGTTTTGTATTTAGTTGTACTGTAATAATACACTGCAAACTTCGTTTACATTGTAAAAACATGTACCCAAATGTTAAAGTTACATTTAGCTCAAAGTCATAATCTTTGGAATTTCTTGTTACCAAATGCAAATTGAGCAATGTTTATCACAGAAGTAGATAATAAAACTATGTTCATGCTATATATCGTCACTATTATTAAAAGTCGCACTCAGGCCACGATGGCCCACATGGCCGGAGCTTAACCCGGTTTCCGTAGCATGAAGCAACTAGGAATAATGCTACTCCCCCCTGGATGGGATGCTAGTCCATCGCAGGGTTACCCCCAGCATTTTGTTGCCGGTACCCATTTATACACCTGGGTGGAGAGAGACAGTGTGGAGTAAAATTTCTTGTCTAAGGAAACAACACGACAGCAGAGACCAGGCTCGAACCACCAACCTTCAGGTTGAAAGTCCGACGCGCTAACCACTAGACCACCGTGCTGCCCACGTCACTATTATTAATAATTAACAAAAATAAATAAATTGTTCACTGACCCCCGTAACTCGAACTGATTTTTGTTTCCCTTCAGAGTTCAAGTTAGCGGGGTTCTACTGTATAAAAAATAGGTCGCCATTTATGAATAAGCTCTATATTATGTTTTTTCTAATTTATTCACATTTCCAACACACTTTCCATGATCGAGGATGCTTGAAAATGAGTGACACATAAGTCTTCATAATAATTTTCAATATACGTACTGTACTAGCATTAATTTTAACAGAAAAATGAAAGGAGAAATCAGGTGTCAATCTGTGTTGGTGCTTACCCGGTCCATCACAGTCTGTAGGTAAACCACACAATTGTCTACTCTGCATAGTGCTTCTCGCAGGAAGACAAGCATAACCCTGAACACAAATGAAATACATAAACAAAATATGATTATTAGTACATATTATTTGACATTTGGTGGTATTACAGCCATGCTCCGTCACGCGTGACCAGTATTTTTGAAAATTGAATGGAGTTTTCAAGATTACGCGTTGGTTTTGAAAATTCATTCCGAGATTCGGAATTCCCGTGAGAATTTTACTGTATTTTCGGAAACAAACAGCAACAAAATATCATTTTGTTCGAAATGTTACATATCCGAACAATATTAGTTTTTTTTATGCATGTAGCGAAGTTATTTTCCGTTAATTATTGACTTTCACAGAGGTCTTCAAGGTTTCATTCAAATCTTGGAATTACAAAGAAATATTCAAATGTTCATTTCATTCTCTAGATTACTGGTCACGCGTGACGGAGCATGGCTGTAAGAATAATAATTATTATTATGAGCAGTTTTCAATTGAGTGTCGAAAGTAATTACACAATTGCTTTCGTTTTGCATTGCTACACTTTGTGATTGGCTAAAAAATCTGGCGCCACTTTTTCAACCAATCAGAAGTAAAATCAAAACCAATCGTGGCTTGCTCGCACACATTTTCCCGCGCTTGGCGCTGCCGACATGTAATTGCTTCGAGCTCTGATTGGTTCATTGGATTGTTTACGACTGCTGTGATTGGTCAGAGTAATTACTTTGGTTTTGGTTTTACGACACTCAATTGAAAACTGCTGTATGAGAAACCATAGTAATAATGATAATAATCTGTGTACCTTTGAATGGCTCAGGGACTGGTATTTAAAACAGAACCGAGATGATGATGAATTCTGGCAGCAGTCATACACCCCTGCATTGTAAAAGGCACCTTTAGGGTATAAATTGAAAAAAAAAGTAATATTGATAGGCATTCAAATAACACTTTTCCTTGAATAATAGCTGTCCCTCAATCACCCCTACCCCTCATGTGAATAATCAACCCCCTCTCCCTCTATCAGAGTATTATCCAGCAAGACTGATTGATGACTCAAGCTCTGACGCTGAGGATATTGACATTGTAAATTAGTCAAAGAAACCACATTGAGAACACTTAAAAAACTAGTTTGCTTGATGTGATTATTTTATAAAACAATATATTGAGGGTACGACTTCAAGTAAGCAATATTTGAAACAATCACCTCCCTCGATTACATGTAGTTGCAACCCCCCCATCCCCCCTCTCGGTTGTGAAAAAATACTAATTGCCCCCAGGCTATTATTCAAGGAAAAATTAAATATGGTACAACAAATATGGAATACCATATTAATTTTAAGTGTAAAATTATCTCCTTGATTTCTACAGTTATTTGTATTATACACCTGTGTACAGTCCCCAAGTTCTGAACATTTATGATGTTACTACATGTATTTATTACACGACTAAGACAGTCAGAGGGCCAATAACTAAAATCAACCAATCAGAATGCTCAATTGCCGGTCCAATATTCTCTAAGTATTGGACCAGGCATTGTCCCGAATGATCCTGCGTGATCCTCCCGCTGGCAGGAGTCATGTAATAAATCTCTTATTAACCAAGCTTGGTCGGACCGTACTGGGAGAATATCGGCCTCGCTGCGCTCAGTCCGTACAGAAACAACAGAGGGCCGATATTCTCCCAGTACGGCCCTCGTGTTTGGTCAATAAGATATGTATACTGACCTTGTGAAGAGTTCTTCCTGGTTACTGTCAGCATGTCTGTACAGTAACCATGCTGAGGTGAACTGAGGGTTTTACTGATGCAATTATTCCAATCTTCTTTATTATAAACTTGACATCCATACAGTGAAAGAACTGTGTCACCGCGCTGAATGCTGCCATGCAATGGAGATTCCTTCAGAAAATAATAAAATAAAATAAAAGAATCATAAACCCTGCAATTCAAAACAATATTAACAATATTTGCCACCCACAAACTATTGTTAGCTAAAGAGCTCTTTGAGGCGGGGCAAATGAAATACTGTTGGGTTTTGTAGTATCTGGAATAATCAAGATCTCTGTATCCTTGGTCTGCCTCTGATAACCTTTTTCTCCACTAATTACTCTTCTGGATTTTGAAAATATCATCCATGCAGTAATAAAATAATATTATTGTTGTGATAGATAAAGAAAGATGGTAAATTTTAATGGTAAAGAATGACAAAGATGTAATATGTTCATCACCTCTCATAGCTCAGTGGTGAGAGCATGCGACCGGTTTATAATAAAAAAGATAATAATAATACTTTTATATTGCACCATATCCATCACTGTCCTATGGCACTTTATGGTTTCAGAAGGTCATAGCATCGTTTCCTGTTGTTGGAGGCTCAGATTTCTTTGTCCCACGCTCACGACACAATAATGAACATTAGAACTTTCTCAATTTTATTGTCGTTTCTTATTAACTTACTTTTAATATATTCAGCACCACGGCACCTTGACCAGTGACATAAACTGGAACTAGAACATACGGTAAACACCACAGAAGTAGCAGTCCTACTAAGACAAGCACAGCATTGTGCCACACCCCGGCACAGTAAATCCTCAGTTGCCGCAGAGGTGATATGACTGTCAGATGTTCAGTGTACAGATCGACAAAGGCTCCAGGGTAAACAGCCATAAAAAACATACCAAATCCATTCACACGTACTTGCTCTCTGTAAACAAACAAACAAAAGAACAAAGGGATGATGCAATTTTTCTTTGCTCCCTATTGCCATGCAACAAAGGCCGCTCTTGCAACTAACCATGTTGAGTTCTTTTGGCGAAACAGTGCATAAAGCATAAGTAATTACAAAAATTTTGAAAGTAACGGACCCAAAAAGTCATGCCTACCTGGAAGTAAGAAATCCTCTCAAAAGTAACAGACTTACTGATTGGTTTGAAAGGTTTGGAATCTGAGAAATGAAATTTCCTCAACAGCAACCCCAATACAAAAATAGCTTAGAAATGTAGGGTTGACTGAGGTAATACAGAACTCCCCCTTTCATATTTTGACTTAGAAAATCCACTTTGGTGATCGTATATTTACTTTGTTTAAAGGCGCACTTTCCCAGCTGAAATATTGTGTTTTCATGAACTTTATTATCTGGAAATAATATTGGAAGAAACCATTGCCAAAAGTGATAGAAACAAAGAAATATGAACTAAACAGACAAAATAACGGCTAGAAAAGTTGAAATTTCACAAGAATGGCAAGTTTGATTTCTTGACTGCCTATCAATAAATCAAATTTCCTGAACTGTAATCCACCTCAATCCTTGCAATCCTGCACTTTATCTCCAAACTACTGCTTTTGTTTTTCTCTATAGAATCTTTTTATCCAACTAAGTTGTATATTTGGTGACATTTGGTGGTATAACGTGGAAATAAGCTGAGCAAACTTTTGCTATTTCGGCAGGACAGTGCCTCTTTAATTTCTTGGAATGCATTGTTCATGACGTTTAGCAGTCTGAAAGTAACAGCCACTTGAAAGTTGCGGCCTCCTAGGGCTGCTAATTATTCTGAAAATAATGGGGCCATTACTTTTGGAATGCTACAGTACTGTGGGGTTTGTAAGAGAATTGTACTACTTGCACAACTGTCAGTGACAACAAACAAACACCTGACAGCTGAGATGGCATGTCCAAATTCATGGAAAACACCACTGATCGTCAGTGTGACAAGGTAATATAACACCTGACTCCAGGGAACATTCACTCCTGGCATCTGTTAATGAATACAAATATAAGTCAACTGTGATTACAGTACCAAACATAATCACATTATGTTATTTTGGGTGAAAATCAAATGATAATAGAATAGGCCATTTGACTACAACTACCATATGACTACAACTACCAGAATCCTTCAGTTTTTTGTTTTGTAGGGCTATTGTTATTTAAACTGCACTGGGATGACAAAATTAAAATAAGAAAGGAAAAACGAAATGAATTCTGGTAGTTGTAGTCAAATGATGCCATCGTGCAAATGGCCTATTGTTAAGCTTATAACTGGAAATGTTTACATGCACAAATGTTTCATAATAGTCTCATGTGTGATATTCCATTATAAAGTACTGCTGTTTACTCAAGCCCGGGTGTTTAATAAAAAAATTACAGCAACTCATTTCTACTGCAAATTCCGGCATACATGTATGTATATATATATATATATATATATATATATATATATATATATATATATATATATATATATATATATATATATATATATATATATATATATATATATATATAGCACTATTATATACCTATGTTTAGCACTATTATATACCAAGTTATTGCCAGAAGAGCGTCTGTTGTTCAATAGATTCCCACTGTCTGAAGAAATCTCAAAAACTTCACCTACATAATTATGTAGGCTTTTGAGTCTAGGATACCCATTTATACGTCATTTGTTAATTTCTGGCTATAAAAGCCTATTTTAGGAGCCAAAAAAATAAAAAAAGCTCTGTACATACAATTTGTTTGCATGAGCTTTTTATATATTTTTGGCACACTTGGGAACTTGTAAGGGCACTACACACTCACCACAGGTGTTAATACTTGTTCTGGTGCATCCTTTGCAAAAGCTTTGTACAGCGTTACAGAAAGAATCACAACAGAGGCAACCATCAACAACGCACCCACCAACACACCCACAGAAAACCACAGGTGTAGCAAGTACGGCTGGAGCTGACCAAACCTGAAAAACCACCTGTTGAACCGTGTTGTGTACCATCGCACTTGAAACAATGACAAAGAGATGCCATTATTTTCTAGAAACTCTTTATATTTCCTGGAATATTTTCTATAATTCTGAAAGAAAGAAAGTAAAAAAAGGGAAAATCACAATTTAATTATAAATAATGGTGGCCATTTTGAACTGGTAACAAGAGACAGAATCCAACAGACTTCACAATGCAAGCATAATTTATATAATTTAGCATCTGGTGTTTTAAAACTTCCAATTATAACTCTGTTGAATTTTACATATATAGACCTCGACAATGGACACCTCTGTTACACTAAAGTTTGATTTGTCCCCAAAATACCAAAACTCATATAATCCCTCAGTACCTTATGGACGGCAGGGATGTGTAGTGGTGAGAGCACTTGCCTCCCACTATAATACACACCAAGAAGATCAAAATCACAGAGAAATAATTATTAGATTGTGGCAGCTATCTCAGGTAATTTACCGACCATCCAACCACAATCCGTTTTACAGTTATTCAGGGATGGCCAGCAATATTACAGTGAAGATGAGCAGAATTAGTTCTCAAAGATTGAAAAGCCATGGGAGGGCAGGCTATCAATAGTTTGTGTCCACAGGTCTACTTGAGTTTCCTAACTTTTTTCAAAATGCAATACATTCAGACCCAGCCTGTCAATGATAAGAGACACTCATAAACAGCTTTGGTACACTAGGGTAGTAATTTATCACAAAACTACAGGGTCATTATTTTTTTGGTTTCTCTTAATACAAAAACATGTCTGGTTTTTGAAATGATGCCAAATTTCTGACACTGCCCCTTTAAAGGAACATTCCAAAATTAAAAACAACATGTACATTGAATATTCACTTCCTTCAAATAATTACCCACCCTTCAAGCCCCAACCCCCCACCCCCCCCCCCCCCCCCCCCCCCCTTCCCCCATCACCCATCAACTCCGAGTTCAATATATGAACTCTCTTAATGCTTTAGGGTTAAGCTCAGAAATATGCAGGGTTAAGTTGATAACTTTCTCATATGGCAATGCAATGAATGACGTAAGTTAGTTCCATACCTCAAACAAAACAGCCACTCCGACTTACCTTCAATAAAGCATTGCAAATGAATAAAATGGTCCAAAAACCAATAACAAGTACGATGCTAGACATGTGAAACGAATGGCTGTTTGCTCCAATTATGTAATAAGCCCGTCAAGCTTTAACGAACCAAGTTCTCTCTTTCATGAACGAAAATTTAGATTGGATTGTCTAATAAAATACGAGAGCATTAAATGAATGGCTTCTTTAGATTCGCCGGCCACGGTAAGCTTTAACTTTATCCAGATTTTCATTCAACATTCCATGTGGTTTAGATTCATCCTGAAGATCAGCCGAAGAAAAATCACGGTTCGCGCTTCAAACATCGGCCTTCCAACACGGTGACCTCAGAAGGCGGAATGACATTTCACATGAAACATTGCAGATCCATTTTACGAATATCAATCAATAAAGTCTTCCATAAAGCCTTTCAAAACTGCAGCACAGCACAAAAGATTCCCTAAACAATCCTTATAGCGGATGATAATCACCTAAAAATAGCATCAAGGACCCAGACTCCAGGCGGCCGTTTCAAGAACTTGTGTGGGAGGGTGGGGGAGTAGGGGAAGTGAATTGAACCACAGGCAGCCCAAGTGTAGTGTGTGAGCCACATTAAATTACAGATCTTTCGAAGCCGGTACACACCGTGTAGCATGAAATTTTTGCGGGTTTTAATTTTTACAGATTTTTCGGATTGTCCTTGATCCGCAAAAATAAGTTCCCGCAGAACAAACTCTCGAAAAATAACACTCCGCAAAACTTTAATCCCTTTGGTCAAACATGCAAAACTCTGCTTGCGTTACTGGGACGATATCGAACTTAAGTAACAAATATTAACATTGATTTTAGTAGATAGATACAAGAAAACAGTTTTTTTTTTAAAAAGTAACAACAGCTTTTTCTTGAAACGCATGGCAGATGGCAGGGGTAGGCTGTTTGTTTGATTTTGTTGTTGCGTCAGTTGTTTTGGGACAGTACTGTATCACCTTCGAACATTTAATAGAATTCAGTGGAATGTCTCTCTGAGTAGAGCGTACCTTATCTCAACAAGTAATAAAAAGTTGATTGAGTTGTGGAGTTGAACAGCAAACCGCAAAAAATTAGTTCCCTGCAGAAATTTCAATCATTTCCAACCGCAACAAATTGTTACCGCAAAACACAAAAAATTGCCAATCTGCAAAATAAAACTCCCGTAAAAATTTCATGCCATACGGTAGTGATAATACGTAATAATAAACACTTAATGACTGGTCCCGAGGGTAACAGTGAATTTTGTTCCCCGAGAATCTCGATGTTTCCCGAGACGAAGTCAAGGGAAACATCGAGATTCGAGGGAAACATCGAGATTCGAGAGAAACAAAATTCAATGTTTCCCGAGGGATCATTCATTAAGTGATTTGTTATATAGCTTTCTTCGCCGTTAAAAAACAGTTTGAAAAACGCGCCGAGCACTGGAGGAAAACATCAATCACATCATAATCATGCCACCGTTTGTCACGGTCTGATCACGTGTACAAGCGGGCAACAGTGCAATGTTACCCTCTGACGTCATAATTGTTGCCCGCTTTCGCAAATGTTGCCAGGTTTGGAAAATTGGCGGGAAACGTTTCTTAGATGTCATGTGGCCATGAATCAACCAATCAACGCGCGCGTTGTATTGAGAAAAACGCTATATAACGACACGATTTGTAACGGATCGAGAAAAATCGAAAATTTTTACCTTTACTTTATTGGCCCTTGGTGTGTGCTGACCGGTTTAAATGTATTTTTACCACTTTTGTCGCTCGCGATACTGTTCACTATTTTCTTTGTAATAATCGTTCCGATAATAGGAAAGACTTGACGTTTCATGTATTTCCGAAGGATCCTTGCCGAAGGTTAGTGTCTCCTCCGTCCACTTTCCAACGTTACTTTCATTTACTTTAACTGCTCCACGAATATCTTCTGGGGTTAATTTTTATTTCTTTATCCCCGATTTTCTAATGTGGCTCGAAACGTTTGAGAAGGATAAAGTACTAGCGAAGTTTAGATCGGACTACGAGTACGAGATTGAGTACGCGTACGACTTTTCAACCCGAGTTCGCGTGCTCTAGATAACCATTTACCATACAAATTTTATACCTAAAGTTTCCTTATATTCTGTTCAGCAACAGGAAGAACCGACAACTCTGGGGATGTGACTAGCATGAAATTCGCAAGTCGTACTCGTACTCAATCTCGTCCTCGTACTCAAATCTAAAGTTCACTATTGTCAAACGTGGCGAAGAACGACGAAGATTTCACAGCAGAGTGATAAACTGATGGGTCAAGTTCCCAGCATGGGCGAAAGTCCCACCCCCACCTTCCTCCGTTAAGGCGTTCAGCAGGGCAGATTTTTCTGCTACTTGCCTCGCAACAAAGTTAAAAATTACCTTAAATACCCTGCAACGTAAAGAAAAAAAATTCCCGCACGTTTTTGTTGCCGCAATCGTTAGAAAATGATGAACTCGATCGACAAGTCATATAGAAATACGAAACGTCGCCTATTGTAATGTGGCCTTTAGACCTGGGCTTGGCTAATACACTATAACGTACAGATATTTGTAATAGGTGACAGTATCACTCAAAACAAGGCAGGCAGTCAAACCCGAAACTATATCAATTAAGTCACAAAGATGAAATGTTCACCAATGTATAAGTGTATAATAAAAGTAAATTTATAAGTAATATATCATGTTTTTTATTAATCCCGGAAATCATATCAATTCTCTCTATTCATATACTAAGTAATTGTGTACAAGTTAGTTAGTGGACAAGTAAGGGTTATTGACCTTGAGCGAAGGGATGTGTGATATATTTTCGTCTCTCCTCTGTTACAATCAAAGCGGCGCCACCCAGTTGTTTAGACACTTCAACAAACGGGGTAATGAAATATATTCGCCGAAAACCGAGCTAGGTGAAAAATAAGAGAATTTATCTCTTGATGTGAACATCATCATATCTTTATCATTTCGTTTGAGCATAAAATAATGGTGATTCACTGTGATTTACATTGAAATTTGATTTGACTTTTTCAAAACTAAAGGAATTACGATTATCAAGATATCATACTTCTAAAATACAGTGGAATCTTTCATCCATTAATAGTCGTTCAAATCAATTTCTCATACCCATGAGGAAAAAACATAGGAATGAGGGTGGCCTGGATGTGTAATACAAACTACCATAAAATTTGTTGAACTTCTCCTTAGAATTTCTCCAAGAATTATTACGGTTTGAGAATTTTGCGTTTTTAATTTGGTGACTTTTTTCTAAAATCGCGGAAACTTTATGACGCAAAAAAACGAAAGTCGCTCATTGTTATATAAAAGCTTTAGCTACAATGATAAATATTTTGATGAGTGTCAAACGTCCCTCAGAGGAACAGGCTTTGCATCGGGACCCGAGTTCCGAGTGAACATAGCCTGGAGAAAGCTCCCCATCAAAGGAGCTTGGTCGCAGGCTAAGAGGAGCGTAGACCGCGAGCTGTCGCCCTTTTCTCCTCAGTGCCACGCGCGAGCGAGCACATTTGTAATTATGCAAATTGCATGGCCAAGCACCGTTCTTCACTCAGGTATTTTTATCCCGTATGGGAATCCCCAAGGCCCAGTACCAATCAGATTTATTGCACATGCTCGGAACTGAACATGTCTGCCGACAGGTAAGTTCATAACAGTCTTGTCCACCGCCAGCGATGTCTCGTTTCCTTTGTAGATATCCACAAAGCTGTTATCTGGACCTAGAAAAAAGAACAAATGTACCATTCATGTAAGTTTGACATTCAGTAAAAAGTGCATACTAGTACAGCACCATCTCAGCAACTAAGAACACATCTCAGTTCATGGGTACTAAAAAACTCGCTAAAATTGACGTCTTCTCACTGCATCACTAAGTTTCGCGGATTTTAAACAACTTACGCCATTTCTGAAGCAACCCGCAGAAGTACAAGCAAAACCATTGGTCGAACTCGTTTTTCCACGCTTGGCGGCTCTCCAGCTTTATAAGTGTTTCCATTAGTTCAGATTGGTTCATTGGATTGCCTGCGTCCGTATCATGGTTTTTCAAGTACTCGTTTTCTTGGCCCTGCTTTTTTGGCCTTGGAGCCCCTTGCCCCTTGCCCCTTGCCCCGAGCCCCGTTATTTTTAGCTTGAAGCTTCGCTTTTTTGGCCTTGGAGTCCTGGATTCCCTTTTTTTCGGCCTTGGAGCCCCGGAGCCTTAAAACCCTTTGGGATCCCGATTACTTGAAAACCCGTCATAAAGGTGAATTGAAAATCAATCCAACTCGCTAAGTTAAGCTCACCAGAACTACTCTGTAGAATGTATCCAACGACTGGGTACAGGAAAATATTGCTTTCAGGCGGCTCCCACTTGACGTGAATTTTGTTATCTCCTGTTATTCTGCAGGCCAGCTTCTCCGGTGGACCTGGTGCTGTGAAAATGCCAAAAAATGTAACATTATTCATTAATTATATCAGTGTATTGGCGTTTTTTTTAAACTCTTTCCATTCCATTCCATTCCATTTCATAATAAGCGGTCAAAATCAAAATTTTATTTAAAAATTCCCATGATTATTTAAAAAATACCAAAAAACAAACAGTATTTGCAGGGTTTATTCTAGAAATTGGCCAATGAGGGTCAAATGGGCCCCCCTCTGTAATTTTAGGGGGGCCTTTTTCAAGAAAGGGGGTCCTCGAAAAGGTATTTGAACTTATTGGTACAGATCCCGGATGTTTGTCTGGTGAAATAATGACTCAAAGGAAGAAGAGAAAGGCAATTGCGACAGTAAGAGGCTATAAAAGTTCAAAGTAAGTTTATAGAGCGGCCGTCAAATCAGTGTTGTTGTCAGTGATGTTTTCGAATACTTTATTTTAAAAAATAGTACTTATCCATGGGTCTATTTTTGTGGCGCCCCATTTGACGCGGCAGCGTAAATTTTATGCGGCATTTTATCCCAAATTGCGGAAATCCCGCAAGGCCGCGCTCTAGAATAAACCCTGATTTGGTGTCCATAATAGATTCTGTTATAGCAGGAGTTACTTACAGCAGTTATTTACAGGACTGTAACTCCTGTACGTAACAACGGGATATCCGTTATCGCAAGGTATTTGCAAGGCGGATGTTTACTGTAAAGGGAGTCAACAATGGCGGGAATTTACTTTTCAGTAAATCTCATTTGCCAGGACTTCACTATTGTCTGTTATAACGGGATGTGCGTTATTATAGGATTATAGCGAGGTGTCTGCAAAGTGGGAGTTAACTGTAGTCAGATTTTGTGATATAAATGTTATGAAGAAGTCGTTTTGTTTTGCTCATTGAGCGCCTTTTCTGATAACACCATCATATGTACTCACGCAAGACAAGCTTGGCACAAGTTCGAATGTTGCCCAAGAGTTTTTCATGATTAGGGAACTGACATCCTAGGTTAGCCTTGGCCACTGGATCAATCTCACACAACAGTTCTAACACATCCTTCATCTCTGTTTCTACATCCTTTTTCATCATCAGCATCTCATAGTAGTCCATACTCAGAGCATTGTCACAGTTTCTACAAGCTGTGGTAGTCAGGCTGCAAATTTCTATCATCTGACTATAGAGAGAAGGAATAAATAAAAAACATTAATTAATATTAAAATGGTTTTGATGCTATTTTGGAGTAAATAAATAGGAATTGGGAAATGTTGGTTTTTGTGGAAGGAGGAAAACCAGCGAGTACCCGTAGAATAATCCTCGGTGCAAGGACAAGAACCAACAACAAACTAAATCCACAAAGTGGTGTCTCCTCGGGGATGCGAACCCAGGCCACATTGGTGGGAGGCGAGTGCTCTCACCACTACAATGTACCTGCTCCCCTAGAAGTGAGTGCCTCACACTGTTTTAAATCATTTCTCAATTATTACCTGAGTTGTTCATTTAAGCCTTTCAATTTTCCATCACTTCTTTTATCGATGTCCGCCATCAGAATTTTCTCCCCTTGATCTATGGCTGCCCGCAGCTCTCTATAATACCTTCTCGCCACATCTTTAACAGCTATAGTATTTTTCTTAACTTCCTCTATAGTTCTCTGTACTTCTCCTCTGGCTTTTATAAATTTCTCTCCATGTTGTTCAACTTGTGTTTGCAATCTAACAAGAGCTTTCCTTTCTCGTTCTTCAGCTTCATGAACTTGAAAACAGCTGTGGTTTTTATGGTTACCATAGCGATGGCAAGATTCGCAGCACAAGCATCTGCAGTTCCGACAATAATATTTTGTCATCTCTTTATGAGTGGGGCATTCTGAAAATTCCAAGAAAAGACAATGTTCAGGCAAAGTTGTTAAATGATTGCATGTTGGTGGTGGTCTCAAAAGCAATTCAAAGTTAATAGAGCAGTTTTCATTTGAGTGTCGTAAAACCAAAACCAAAGTAATTACTCTGACCAATCACAGCAGTCGTAAACAATCCAATGAACCAATCAGAACTCGAAGCAATTACATGTTGGCAGCGCCAAACACGGGAAAACGTGTGCGATTGGTTTTGGTCTTACTTGTGATTGGTTGATAAAGTGGTGCAAGATTTTTTAGCCAATCACAAAGCGTAGCAATGCTAAACCAAAGCAATTGTGTAATTACTTTCGAAACTCAATTGAAAACTGCTCCATGAAGCTAAATTGGAATTTCTAGACGGGTGGGGGGAGGGGGTGGGGGGTATGGATATTTTCTGGAACAAAACATTGGGTACCAGGGACATACTGCTGAGGGTAACCCTGCAATGGACTAACATTCCACCCAGGAGGGAAAAGCAATACTTCTTGCTGCTTCATGCTACAGAAACTGGGCTAACCTCAGGCTGCCTGGGTATCCTGTGGCTTATGTGTGACTTTACCTTGCTGATTTGAGAGCAGGTTTTTGGTTCACTTTACACCACAAAAACCCACAAAGACATCAGTAGCTCAGGAGGGTTTTATACTATTTAGCAGAAAGTTTCCATGATGCAATAGCTCTCTCTCTCTCTCTCTCTGTTGATGCATAGCATGTGCAGAGAATGACACTTCTTCTTCGCAACCTCAAAATCATGCATTTGCATCTTTGAAGTTTGTATGACCTTTCTTTCCTTTTGACCTGGGAGAAATATTTGTCAGGGAACACATAGGTAGATATGAAAACTAAAAAAAGTAGAAATTTTGCACAAATGAAAAAGAAAGAATGAAGGGTATGAACCGGCAAAAGGATCGCATGAAAAACAGGATTCTTAGAACCAACTCTTGGAAATGACAAAGGCTACCCATTGACAACAAACTGTCGGCTACTTCTCAAGTTCAAGTTCATTTATTCACACTTATTCAATTATTACAATAAACCAACATTAAGGAAATAAAAAAAAGTAAGAACAGAGCTAACTAGACTCAGACCTAGTATTTTGCTAGCAGTATGTTTGAATATGTGGCAGCACCATGTTTTCTTACCAGGTATTGCAGCATAATTCAACAAAGAGCTGGATGGTCTACTACCGGTTAGTGTTGGCCTAAGAGTGGATGATCGTTTACTTAAAGTTGAACTACTTGACGATGGACGAGATGACACTGTCTGCCTCTGATAATCCAAGGTACTTATGCCATCTTTGGCATCACTTGCTCGACAAATACCATGGCAACGAAACTCCAGCTGTGAATGAATGTTGTCTGAGCAACTGCCGCACATGAACACATCACAGTCAGAACAGAAAAAAGTCGCAGGCTTGGGAGGGTAAACTTTTTGAATGCAGAAGTTGCATAATTTTTGTTCCTCCTCCTCAGTCTGTAGAATGGCTTGCAATAGGTCCACATTTTTATCAAGTCCATCAACACCATTGGTAGGCAATAGCGTTCGCAGTTTACAAGAAGAACACTCTATGACCGAGCCTTGAAGTTCTTGAAGTTTTAAAAGGCACTCTGTTGATTACAAGCAGGGATCAAACTGTTATGAACTCACACCAGGAATCCTTCACAATGAGACAAAGTCATAATAATAATAATCATAATTATTGTTTGATGGATTGCACCATAATTTTATCAAATTTTATTTACTAAATTCTAAAAGCCAATCAGATTTGAGGAATTTTGGGCAGGTGTAATTAATTTGTGTATGTGTGGTCTCTGCATGAGCACAATTGACTGCATCTAGCCCTGCTCCAGTAGAGATAAAAATAATATTTTTAAGCATATAGTTTCCAAGTTAACAAAGACCTTGTTAACTAAATCAAAAAGCAACAATGCAAGAAACCTTTTCAAACAACCTTCTTTGCTATAATTACACACTACAGATTACACCATAGAGATCTGTTTATTTTTAGAACGAACAATGGTTGAAATAACAAGCTATTAGGCAAGAGTGATTGAATTTTGTTAGGAATAAAAAGAAATACCATAATTTAATTTGCATAAGTAAAGTTACGAGATTCCAGAAGTGCCTTTGTAGACCTCTATCGCGTCGTTTTAGAATGGCATTCAAAGACTTGATAAAAACTCAGTTGGAAATACATTTATAATTCTGTACAGTTCTACAATAAAACTATTGACATTATCAAGTGTCAAACTGTTAATATTTAATTTGGCATCCATGTATCCATGGAAAATTCGAATAAACACTCAAGTTTTGAAACCTTGTGAGATTTCTTTACCTCAAGCAATTTTCGCCAATGAATTCTTTTTCCAATTATTTCTAAAACAGGTCCGATGATCATGAGATAGCCCATTCTTAAAGTGTTTACTACTACTATTCGGGTATTAAAAATACGACATGCAACATGATTTATAAATAAGCGCGAGCCTTAATACTTAAGAATAGCTAGTAATGGTCAGTAATTAATACGAGATTTCATCCTCAGCGATAAATGCTGAAATTCCGACGTAGCCTTCATTTATGGGGACTGCATATTTAAAAGCCACCTTTAAAATAGGTAGAAACTGAACTGTAGATTAAATTTCTGAGATCGAAAGACCATTTATAATTTTGAATTCCATATTCAAGTTGCAAACTAAAGGCTGCTCACCAGTACAAAACGTGTGTCTGCAGTCCAGCTCTCTTGGAATCCGTTGTGGAAATCCTGTACCGTAGCTACTGTAGCATAAAGGACAAATCATCTCTGTCTTCTCGTACATGGTTTGTAAAAAGAAATCGAGTTTTCAAATGTTTTATAAAACGTTTGTTAACCAACTCCGATGTTTACAATTCCAAAGGCGCTGATCTATTCTTCGTTGCTTGGGTCTCCACAACATACTGCTGACCGCAAACTTGCGCCGGAAGTTTGAATCCAACACCTCCACAAGTCCAGCTCGGGGCAGGGCAGGTTTCGGATAATGTTGTGGATTGTAAAGGTCTATAAACGTCCCGCACTACTAGCTTTTGGCATGAAAGGTGTATTAAATGGACAAGGCTTTTAAACGGCTATACATCAGCGATATCAATCATCATCATCATCACCATCATCATCATCATCATCATCATCATCATCAATCTAAATTACATCAGCGACATTTACCCGTCGGACCTGGAACTAAAGGACACTACCTTAACATCATAAATTTCCCTGTACTGAGCGTTAGCCCTAGTAAGGAAATGAGGGACCACACGAGGGAAAGAAAAAAATCTTTGACCTCGGTGGGATTCGAACCCACGACCTCCGGGTTAGATCTTCCGTTGCTCTACCGTTTGAGCCACGAGGCCGTACGGGAGCAGATCGTGGGTAATAAGGTGGTAATTCGTGGAAATGAGAATGTGAAGGGTACAAATAAATAATGAGCCACGTAGCAACCAGTCCTACTAAATTCTTTAAACGCCACGGTGCTATCATTGAGAAGTATGGCACTACACTACAAGAAATTAGACAAGCAATCCAGAATAGGCCATTTCCGAGTTGCCTTTAGCCTCTCTATCAAAGCGAGGGTAGGTGCGAAACCTTTCATATGAAAATAAGTTTTATTTGCATGTGAATGAAAACTCATTTTCATATGAAAAGTTTCGCACCTAGCCTCGCTTTGATAGAGAGGCTGAAGGCAACTCGGAAATGGCCTATTGAGAAACACCGCCGCATCCTTTATTTTAGATCCTTAAATCATCCTAGCGCTCCTATTTAATTTCTATATTGCTTCTATTCAGGTTAATGCAGGTGCGCGCGCGCAATTTTCCTTACAGCCAAATTCGTTGTATCGCGATGCGCAAAATGCAAACTTCGAAGAATTTTCTGCTTTTTCTGTTCCGTCAATCATCTCAGTGGAAGGCGGGGTTAACACGGAGCGAGTTTTTAGCGTGATGAGAGATTCAATTCCCGCAAGTTTGATTCGGAGAGTTCAATGGCGATAAATTTTATTCGAAGAGCTGACGAGAAAGAGAAAGGATGCTTAATCGAAGAAGATGGATACAGGAGAGGAATTCAGAAAGTTAATTTTATCCGTCGATTTTTACCTTAGAGCTTTTCCTGTTGTTTACAGTTACGGTCGACCGGTCATGCATCAACGGTAATAATATGCAAATGTCAACTGACAGTATGTATGTAGAAAACGAACGTAGTATTAAAAAAAAACGACGGAAAATAAAAGAAAATATACAAAAACAAGATGCGATATGATTGAATATGAACTAAATATTTGAAAGAAGTCATCTTGAAGATGATTTTGAAGATGAAATCATTGACAGAATTTTCGGCTATAAGTTTGTCTTACGTACGGTACGCTCTTTCGACTCGGGCGCAGAAATTCGATCATAATTCCGTTTTGGTCTTTTAATCACGCCGATTACAGGTATTTTACAGTTTCCAGGTAGTTCTTGCATTTAGCTCGTTTAATTTTTCATAAATCGATCTCATGTTCATTCTTTAATTAAAACTGCCCAAGCAAATGCATAACCCCGCCTCCCGCTGAGATGATTGACGGAACAGAAAAAGCAGAAAATTCTTCGAAGTTTGCATTTTGCGCATCGCGATACAAGGAATTTGGCTGTAAGTTGTGCGCGTGCTTGGCTTATTTAGTTGACGTGTGTGCTTTGTTCGTTTACCATACTACATTTATTTTGCCTTGTTTTCCTTACTAATGTCTTGTCAGTAACTGTGCTCACACTGTGGGTGGCTCCTCCTAAAATGTTCTGCAATTGTTATAGGATTTAATGGAGCCGAAACCAATTGTGGAATTGCACACAATTTGGCATCCTACTGATGACCAGTTACGAAATTCAGATATATTTAGTAGCCACATTTATTTGAGGTCTGTCCCCTTTGAATACAATACCGCCCAGTGAAAAAGATTCTTCTGTCCTTGAAACAAAATAGACGTTGACAAATAAAAAAGAACATTTTCAACTGGTGTTTCAACAAACTTTGACTCCATTTATTAGATATAACAGCAAGTGTGCCCCATGCAATTTCTTTCAACAACAAAACACCGAACGAACAAAAAAAAAACATAAAGAAATAAGTCAGTTTATACAATTCATTATTCATTATGCGAGACACGGGGCGTGCAATAAAAACATGCATTGCATGCAAAACTATTTTCAGTATTCTAAAGCCTGGTTCACAATAGCGCATAAAACACAACTTTCTATATCTTTGTTTTATGCCACCCGTGTTAACAACACAACATCTCGAAATAATGCTGATGAACATAATAACATAAACATAACCACATAAGAAAAAATGCCTGATGTTTTCTTTAAGTTCAGTTATGTCAGTTATCTCCGCGTTTCTTTGGGAGGAGCGTTGCGTGACATCACAAAAACGGCTGCGAAGGAGACTACATGTTGTGTCGCTTTGTCGCCATTGTAAACCAGTCACAACAGTCGTAATCATGGTTTCACTGGCATAACGGTATAACGACATAACAACACAAAGAAAATATATTTAGGTTTATGTCATTGTTGTTTATGTTGGTGATATATTTCAAATCATTATTATCCTTATTACTACTGAGTAGTTGATAATACCTTTCCAACAAAAATAAATCCCCTGACCAGCAAAGAGAAAAACTAATTGATAAAAGTAACTACATACAGTGGCTAACAATTGCCATGAACTATCAAGAGATGATTACGGCAAGAGAGCCCATCTCCGGTAAACGCCATACTTCAGTGATAATACATCTTCGAGGGTTTTTTTTTTAGATCAACGTGCCCTCCTAACTAAAGCGGTATCGCCCGCGGTATTGGGTTATCGCGTTCGAAGAACGCAATCCTAATTTCGTGTTGGAGACAAATTTGAGATTTTTTGGTAGACGGTCTTCCAAATGGCCCCCCCTATTGTTTTTTTCAGGGGCTCATTTCCGCCGGAAATTCCTTCGAACGCGTCTCCATGATCTGTGATTACTGCTAGTATTATAAATGACGGCCGTTGGTGGTCTGAGTTACTGTTGCATTATTTTCAACGGCTTTGTCATTGCTATTCATTCCTTCTTAGAAAGAAAATTTAACTAAATGCAACGTCTTTCGAACTGGAAGTTATATGAACCGGAACGCCTTTCCTACATACATGCGAAACTGGAATCATTTAATCGCGAAATACTTTGAAAGACAGTGGATTCACGTTTATGGCATCCTACACAGTCTCCATGCTCTAACAAATTAAACGGAATAATGCTATGAAAACTTCTTATTGGCTGGAAAATGTTTCATATTAAAGTATCCGACGGATGCAGTTTTATAGGAAAAAAACCGTCTAGTTACAGAGCACATTCCTAACGTCTCCGCCGACAAGTAACATTGTATGTATAAACGTAAATCTAGCGTTGTAGGAACCAATGTGCCGCCTGGCATTCGGGATTCCATCGAACACGACAAATCCAACACCACTCAAATTTGCATCGTGCGCATGTCATGTGATTACATCCTCCTACAACAAAAACAACAACAACAACCCAGATATAAATAGATTAGTTAACGTAACCATGACAAAGGAATGAGGCGACAGATTCTGTGACAAGAAAGAAATATATGGTAGTGCTGTTGTCTAACCTCAAGCACCTTGTTAGGTTTCCCTAGGATATGACCGTATATTAACAGTTCCCCTAGGACCGTATATTAACAGTCCCCCTAGGATGGCCCCTAGGATGGCCGGATGTTTACAGTCCCCCTAGCATATCACCATATATTACCAGTCCCCCTAGGATATGGCCGCATATTAACAGTCCCCCTAGCATATGACCATATATTAACAGTCCCCCTAGGACGGATATGGCCGTATATTAACAGTCCCCCTAGGACCGTATATTAACAGTCCCCCTAGGATGGCCCCTAGGATGGCCGGATGTTTACAGTCCCCCCAGCATATGACCATATATTACCAGTCCCCCTAGGATATGGCCGTATATTAACAGTCCCCCTAGCATATGACCGTATATTAACAGTCCCCCTAGGACGGATATGGCCGTATATTAACAGTCCCCCTAGGATATGACCGTATATTAGCAGTCCTCCTAGCATATGACCGTATATTAACAGTCCCCCTAGGATATGGCCGTATATTTACAGTCCCCCTAGGATATGGCCGTATGTTAACAGTCTCCCTAGGATATGGCCGTATATTGACAGTCCTCCTAGCATATGACCGTCGTATATTAACAGTCCCCCTAGGATATGGCCGTATGTTTACAGTCCCCCTAGCATATGGCCGTATATTTACAGTCCCCCTTGCATATGGCCATATGTTTACAGTCCCCCTAGGAAATGGCCGTATATTTACAGTCCCCCTAGCATGTGACCGTATGTTTACAGTCCACCTAGCATATGGCCGCCATGTTTACAGTCCCCCTAGCATATGGCCGTATGTTTACAGTCTACGAGATGGTCGAGTTTGACCGTTGAGTTCGTTCAACCTCCATCTTGAATTAAACCGGAATAGGCAATATTCACATTCTCGATATTGAACTGGAACTAGCCTGCAGTGGAGGCTAATGCGGGAGAATATCATTAAAAATATTTGCATGTGAAGCGATTGTCCCGCATGAGCCTCGACTGCAAGCTAGCATCATTGTCAAAAGTCGTTGGAACACCCTTTCCCTGTCCCCTAACCCAATGTTTGATGACACAATAAACGCGCGTATTTATTTAATTTTCCCAACAAATTTGAATGGTGGGGAGGGAGGGAGGGAACCACCATTTGCACGCCATCCAGTACATAGTGTTCCAACGTTCTGTCAGAAATTGTAGCTCCAGTTCAATATCGAGAATACGAATGTCTATTGCGAAATATAAACAGAAAGAGAGAGGAAGGCGGGGATTCCTCTTTACCTTAATCCCTCGGCAGTTTTGAACTCTCCCACGATAATGCTCGCCGTGCTATAAAGATGGTGTCTCAACATACTCGGCGATCAAACTCAGAAAAGGCATTGAAACATGGGACACTGTGATCAGAACCTGTACTACTGTTTATAAACATGTGCGGAGAGAGACAACACGTAGGGAACAACACGATGGTGACAACAAGGTCCCGTGCCGACCTTCTGGCCTCCAGGCAGGCGTAATTTGGGTCGTCACGTGACGAGAGTGGCAAAGGTAGCGGGAGGAAGCGTTGCGTGACAGAGCGTGACGACCAAAAAAGGCTGCTCAGTTACACACTGTATGAGACTACCGACCTTTGCATAGACCATCGCGTCTTTACAATGGTAATAAAATCAGTAGCCGAGTAAACTACAAGAAGATCGCAGCGGGATCTGCTTACCATTTTTTTCCGTGTTTGTCTTACATCCGGGACACTTCTTACTGATCCTTTCGATAACTTGCTTGGCCTCAGCCTCCCATCGCGCACGCCTGGCGTTTTCCGCATTAACTTGATATCTCTACAAGAACATACCCACGTTTAGAAACCTTAAAAGTTCTTTCAATAACAAGACAGTTGTCTGTGGATGCAAACTTTTTGTCCTTTTCCAAAATAAACGAACATTTGCGATAAGAGGTAAGATCTCACTCCACCGTAGGAAAAAAGATGGCGGCTGTTCATTTTACCACAATACCTTGCGGACCTAACACAGCACATAAGGCACAAAGAAAGCCAAATTTTTACAATATTTGTTCCAGTACTACGGACAATGTGTAGACTAGGTTTGAAGATTTGATAACTTTTCTTTACATTTTTATGAACGTTGTTAAGGTTTTTGTGCGCTAAGAATTATGGGTAAATGTACCAGTCGCCATCTTTTTTCCTACCGAGGATTGCACTGTTTCTTTTTCATACACCGAAGTCAGTAAATATGCTCTTCAAACCACAATTTTGTTTACTAAATTTTAGCCATTTTCCTTCCCGCAAAGTTCGACCCTACAAACTCGAAAATGGTCAGAAAAAGACATATGGAAACCGTATGGAGATCAGGTTTTTAAGGTAAATTGGTCACCGTAAGGTGATTCAAAGCGGACGTTTCGAGCGCTACCCATTCGCGAGAGCGAATGATTCGCTGACGAAAGGGCTAGCGCTCGAACGTCCGCGTTTTGAATATTTTTATGCTGACCAATTTACTTTATCAACTCAGTTGATAAAACAAAATTTCCGTGTTCACTTCCACACCGACGTAGCACAACAGTTTCTTTAGAAACTAACACCTTTATTCATTTATAGAGCAGTTTTCAATTGAGTGTCGTAAAACCAAAACCAAAGTAATTACTCTGACCAATCGCAGCAGTCGTAAACAATCCAATGAACCAATCAGAGCTCGAAGCAATTACATGTCGACGGCGCCAAGCGCGGAAAAACGCGTGCGAGCAAGTCACGGCTTTACTTCTGATTGGTCGAGAAAGTGGCGCGAGATTTTTTTTAGCCAATCACAAAGCGAAGAAATGCAAAACCAAAGAAATTGTGTAATTACTTTCGACACTCAATTGAAAACTGCTCTAACGAATAACCAGGTGGTGTAATGAAGAAAACAACAGAGAATACACCATGTGTTCATTATGATACTAAAATATGTATATACCACAAAGTCATTTCTGTTCCATGCGCTAACGATATAAAAATAGAGAATAAAAATTGATTTTAAAAACGTTTTTTAATCCTACATGAAATTGAAAGTTTGGATGACCACGTTAACGAAGCACTAAATGATAAAACCACATTTGGCAGCAATTTAATAATTTCAATAGTTTTTAACTTTCCTCAAGTCATGTGGTTTTGAAAAGTAACAACAAGAAAATATACGAGATGTAATGTTCATCATGTCACGAGCGCAGGACAAAGAAAAAATCCGAGTCCAGTCGGATACTTCCGTACACCTGTCGGATACTTCCGTACACTTGTCGGATACTTCCGTACACCTGTCGGATACTTCCGTACACCGGTCGGATACTTCCGTACACCTGTCGGATACTTCCGTACACCGGTCGGATACTTCCGTACACCGGTCGGATACTTCCGTACACCGGTCGGATACTTCCGCACACTGGTCGGATACTGGCTTCCGTACACTGGTCAGATGCTCCAATCACTGAGCTACGAGAGACTCGTTGCGAGCTTAGCCATTTACTGGGGTCGTGACTAGAATGGATACTCCAAAATCAGGTTGGACCACCTCGGACACTTACTGAGAATTATATAAGGTAATGTCGACACTTAAATTTTATTTTTTGTGTATAAAAGAAAATCTAAAATCCCCACTCAGGATTATTGAACCTGTGACCTCAAATAGGCTTAGGCTTACATAGCTTACCGTACCACTGTACCACCTAGCTTCTCGGGTTGCTTAGTCCTAAATTTAACTATATAAACTGCTAACCCCAACCTCAACTGCAAGCTAACCAGTTACTCCGTTATATAAGTCTCAATACGGCGTCCGAGGTGGTCCAACCTGATTTTGGAGTGTCCATTCTGGTCACCACCCATTTACTAGGCTCACATATGATATGCATCCTACACAGTGTGTCAAAGTCGACCAATAGGCTGCGCTAATCGCAAGCTGTTCAATGGACAGTACTTACACTTGGTATAGCAGTAGCAGTAGCGGATGATTGGTTCTGACGGCAGGAGTGTCCTCGGTTAAATGGCTCCTTGCACTCTTTACAAAACTGCAACTGAAATTGGTAAGACAAACAAATATTACAATTTACGAACTTTACAAGTCTGTCGCAGAATTCTCCCGAATTTAAATTGATTGAACTTCCGCTGTAAAAGAAGCCAGCAGGCCTAGCAAGTTGTCAATTTTTTGAAAGTGTGAAAACGTGTTCGCAACAAGCACTTTTCGTTTGTTAAATTAAATTCATGCAGTAACTCGGTTATTTTTGTATTCTCGGCGACAAGGGCTCACGAGGCCTCGTTTTCACTGTAACACGAGCAGAAGAGCAAGCATTAACAAACGCAAAATTAAGCGTGAAGATTGAAACAATTTGATTCTTGTGCTTGCACTTGTGTTTATGATGTTTGTATGGCGTCTTGTCACTCCAGTGCTCCTGTTGACGATTACGTTTGTACTTGCATCACAAGTGAATTCCAGACAGAAGCACGCAGAAGCCAAATCACGACCAATGAAATGACAGCATGTATCACATACTTACATTACAGCCGCTGCACTGGACAGAGCGCATGCCTTGTGCAGGTAACAATCCCATTCCACAGCCGGGGCCTGGGCACAAGACACCACCCATCTTCAGAACATATTCCTCCGCGCCAAACCTCTGATATCGGTCATACTGAAACAAAAAAGGGTAATCAACATCGAACTACCGTAACGAAAGTAACGACAATCCCTCACTACCAGAGCGGGGTGGAAGAACCGACCTTAAACGTAAATCGCACCTTATTTAGAGACTATATTCAAACTCACTGAATGCACACAATAATAATATAAAAGAGATTACTTAACAATACGACATAGAGAAGGAAGGAAAGTTTAAGAAGGGGCTAGCGACCCGGTGGGGGGAGGGGGGGGGTACTCCCTATAATGGGCTATACGGGGATGCTCCGCCTGAAAGAGGTACCTTTTTTAGGCTGGAGGTATATAAAAGGGTAGGGATTTCACGAGTTGAAGTATAGAAAGGGTAGGGAAAACTGCCATTTTGGTCGCACGTAACGGCTTATTCGTCTGTTAAAGTATTTTAGTGTTTATGCTGAAATGTTAGCCAAAAACGCTTCTTTTGTTTTTCCTTTGTCATTACAACATGTATCAGGGGTGTAAGTCAACTAGGTATGTGAAAGGGTCACCTTTTCTGTCAAAAACGATTTATAAAAGGGTAAGGGTTTCGACATCGAGGCAGGGGGGGCACGAGGGGGCGGGGGGGGGGGGACACGAGGTCCCTCGGTCCCCTAGTCCCGACGATGACACGAGGACACGAGGTCCCTATTGTTTTCTTAGCGAATCACAGACATCGTTTGGACAAGTGCAGGACTACCCTATACTACTTGATATTGACGTCCTAAGAACAGATTATTCTTAGTGAGGTGATAAATAAAGCAAGTTGGTGAATGTTAAGCTCGATAATGAAATGAGAGAATGTGTCATGATGAACATTACATCTTTCTAAGATTATTCTTTGTTTTTACGCCTGTCATTTTTCATATGTAAAACCCCTGGCACAGTTTTGCTCGAAAAAAGACAAAAAGAAACAAACCTGATCGATTGGAAGAACCCGGAAATGGTGAGCCTCGGTAATAAGAGCGTCGTCACAGCTACCTGCAGGGAAATAATTTCCAACACGGTCTGTCATCATACGAGTGATTAACAAATTCGAAGGCTCGATTACCAGCCGCTGTTCGGGGAAATGAGCCCGCGCTCATCCCCCCCTCCCCCTCCCAAGTTCTCTCTCGGGGAGGAACAAAGAGCGGATTCGATCGAGAGAGCGGCGGAAATCGAGCTTACAAAATCGCGGTCGTCCAATTTGTTAATCACGAGTCGAAGTCCTATTATCAATAAATCATAACCATTACAATTTCCGAGAACAAATTGACATGGAAAAAAAAAAAAATAGACAAAATTCAAGAGAATATCAATCGTAAGCGTTAATGCAATTTCATAACTGCAAAACTGGCATTGATATTTCAACTCAAACTCAAGGAGGCTATGCACATCAACAGTCAAACACGTCAATTTAACACTTACGCTTTAGGCATTGTTTAATATTTACGCCTTCTTTCTTTGTTATTTTTGTATGTAATCATAGTTAATTATGCATGCTTCTTTAGGTTGTTATAAGTTCAAACGGTTTTTCAAACACTCTTTGTAACTGATGAAGATGTGAGTCACATCTAAACATGTCTGGGGGAGGAGGAAGGGGGTAGGAGTCCGCCCTCCACCTCTAACTTCCTCAACGTAGTACCCCCGAGAGCTTGCTCGCAGCCTATATTTGTCATTTGCTAAAAACTACCCTGGGTGCCAGAGGTATTCTCACGGCACGCTTTCGTGAGAATTGTCGGCGGAAGGCCGACCGAAACAAACGCGAAAAAAAAGTTTTCGAGAGTCAAATTACCATATGTTAGCGATGCAATTTTAATCCAATCACTGATCGGATTTGGTTCACGTCATAATAAAAACAAAAGGTCATTGTCTAGATATCGATCGATTGTCGCCAAGCTTGATGATATGCGCAGCCAGCCAGCTTGATCGAAGACGGGAAAATATACTGTCGCAGGCGATCAAGATTTAATCAGGCGACTTGAAATACCTTGAATAATTATTGCGAATCATTTTACTCCGTGATTATCGAACAAGATTTTGGACCAAGCGCGTTTAATGAAATCGGGAAGATTATTTATCGAAGCGAATCCAGCGAGCTTCAATTCAGTACTTCGGTTTATGGTTTGAGCGCAACGCGAATCGAATTCAATCGAACATTCGAAAAGAAGGAAGATCGTTTCTAGTACAAAACAAGGCTGAACTGAACAACTACGCTACGAAAACAACATTTTGTAAGTATGATTTCTTTTTCTTGGGGCACAGCAAACCCGGGTAACAGAAGAAGCGGCGAATTTGTGGCTAAGCTCAGACCAGCTCGAATCTCGAATTAGCATTTAGCATCCATTTGTCGCATTTATTAATTTACTTCCAACGCCGTTCAATGCTGTTTACAACATCTCAATCCATTCTCGACTGGAAAACATCAATTCCATTCGCAGCAGTTAGGAATAAGGCGATCTTGGAGATTAAATAAACTGAATTCGAGAGATATTTTCAATACGAAAGTCAAGTCTGTTATGTTCGAAGCTCTTTGCATCGAAAGTCTGTCTAGATCTATAAAATCTATAAATAAAAGAAAAATTTCGCTATCGAGCGGCTAATTTCATTTCTCATATTTCCGTAAGTTTCGCTGTTTTGCTTTGTAATTGTCGCCGTTTCTACAATATTTCTTTGTCCATTAGTTATGAAAAGGCTTGTTGTCCTTTCGTTCGCAACGTTCGAAACCTCGAACATTCTTCTTGGCATAAATTACACTTGAGTAGTAATCCGCTACGGCTTAATATTAACAGTATATTAGCCTTGTGTATTATTTTGTAAATGCATTGAAAATTTTTTTATATAGTTAAGGGATCGCCTTCTAGACCTTCTTGGGCTAGGATCTGCGAAAGGAGAATGGATTTCACCGTTTTGTTGTTTTTACCATTTTTTGTTGGCTTTGTTTGGGATAGTGATGTTGATCTGTACACGGGGGGACGACAGTTGTCCGGCCGGGGAGGGGGTTGGGTTGGGGGAATCAATCAATCAATCAATCAATCAATCAATCAATCAATCAATCAATCAATCAATCAATCAATCAATCAATCATCAGCTTTAATTTAGTTCAGGATAGCAAATGTCTTACAACTGCCGAGAGCGCCGAAAATCAAAATTCAACAAAAATCCAAATTTCGGCATTCCGTTCATACCGTCTGTGTCCTTGGTTGACCCAAGATGTCAAAAGAGATGAATTTGAGGGATGGTCTGCTCAGGAAAGCCCGTCGGACTATTTATGCCAGTATTGGATGGGTAGAGTCCACGTATGATCCGCTGTATTGAGAATAGAAGCATTGAAATTATTTTCCGAAATTCAGTCCGCGAAACTGTGATCCTCGATTTTCATCAATTAACAACTTTTTTAATGAGAGCGTGCTCTCTTGTCTTTGATTGCCTTCAATGAACTGTGTGTTCTCCGTTTAAAAATTCTTTAGAACGATTAAATCACAACGCAAACACTAGAAACAACGGGAAAACAGCAAAACTTCCCAAGGTCAAACTTGATTTCGCGCGCCGTAGTTTTTATTTTTCAGGTGCATCTATTTTTAATTCGCTACCTTCAAGTTTAAGAAACATTAACTCTAGAGTATTATTTAGGAAGCGCTAGACGATGTTTACTTGTTAGGCTTTATTGATTTTTTAAATGTTTTTAACAATAGTTTTCTTAATTAGTTTGTAATTAACTGCATGATTTGCTTTCTATGTATATCTTTTTAGTTAGCAGGGGCCCGTTTCTCGAAACTCCCGGTAACTTTTCGGGCCCGAAGCCAAATATTGATGTTTGTTTGTGTTTGGGACTGAATGCAAAATTATAAGACCCCGAGACTCCAGCTAAAGCCCCACGAAAACAGGAAAACACATAACCAAAGCCCAACGGGACCGTAAACTGCACGATTGCAGATACAGAACCACGGTACAATGGAGATGAGACCCAGAGCCCGAGAGGACAATAAGACAGAAGAAACAAGGAAATACAAATTGCATGGAAGATAAAGGGGAAAGAAAGGGATCTAAGCGCAACTACAGGCCCCCAAGTGAAGGAGAAATGTAGAATTTACAACAGGACCCCGTTGATAACAGTACTAAAGTACTGGGCCGAGTTGTTCAAAGCGCGATTAAGCTAACCTAGGGTTAGCGTCAATTTTGATTCTAACATATATTTTGTCAAACCAGTCCTGCTTACGAGCCGTCTGCCGTTAAACGCGATCGTAGTAAATCTCTCTAACATACGCTCATATTGCCTCGGCAGCTTCAGGCTAAGACGGTTGTCATGGCGACAGGTTCTCACACCAGTACCATGACTTTGGGGGAGGAGGAGAAGAGCTCTGTGGTGCAAATTGACATTCCCTCTCAACAGCAGGTCATGGTGTCAAAACCCGAGGAAGGAAGTGTTGAGTCTGAAGTTGGTGGAACAGTGAACTCGTCGCGGTGGTCTGATGCAGAAACCATGACGCTGTTGAGTTTATGGAGGGCAAATTACCGATTAATCAAAGGCAAGAAGAGGAATTACCAAGAGTGGAACATGATCGCGAGAGAGTTTAACCGGCGTGTGGCTCACTGCTCACTGGGACCCAGGACAGGAAATCAGTGCAAAGTGCGAATAAAGAACCTGCTTGCAGAATACAACAGGACAAAGGATCAACTCCCGCATTCGTTTTCGTACCATGACATCTTGAAGGAGATCATCACCAACAAAGGCGCGCCATTTAATCAGGACAATGTTGTGCGAATCAACATTCCCGCAGAGCCGAGTGATAGTTCAGCACCAGGTGTTACCCCTTCCCCTGCCAATCTTGTCAGACCTCTTGTTGCATTACTCCAAGATAACATCACACCCAAGGTTTTGCGCCCCATTGCACCAGCACCCCAGACCACGCCCCTGAATGCTCCAATAACGACTCAGGCGGGACAGGTTGCAGTGCCGGTACAGGTGTACACTGAGGCAAATTATCAGACTAATTCAAGGACTACATTAACACCGGGGGGTACAGCATCTCAGAACGTTCCCAGCGACGAGGAATCATCCGAAGACGACAGTCACTCTGAAGAGGCGGTTCAGCAAACCTTTAAAAGACCTCACTGGCACAGCACGCCCAACGATCCCTCGCCAACCAGAAAAAAACCCAGGAAGAACCCACGACCTGTTAAAATGGCGCAGAGCAGGCAGGAGGATCTCAGCATGATCGCCATTTTACGGGAGTTTTTGGAAGACAGTCGTAAAAGGGAAGAGGACTTGTTTAAGAGAATTCTGCAGCAGCAGTTAGAAGCGGAAAGCAGATATCAACAGTTTACACTTGATGTGCTCAAGGAGATTGGAAAAATGTTCAAGAAAGAGTGATAGTCGGTCTGGTTCAGCTTTCTAAATAAGTCGATTAAGAAAATTTGAATTTAAACCCTTGGAATACTTTTACAGCAAAACATTTTGTGCGTCTACATTATATTATCTCTAGCCAGGCCACTCTTCCCAAGTAAGGGATCATATAAAAACTTTAAAAAAAAAAAACAGTGAAAAGGCAAGCATTCCTGAGACTGAGTTAGTCTCTTCCAGATTGGATAAACTCAGGCGAACTTTTTTCTGAAAGTATATGTTAAAAGTCTGCAACAATGTTCAGTTATTATTGCCGTTGGGTTTTAGCACTGAGTCTAATTAGCAACCAAAGAACTGATTCAGCTATACAGTTATATACAATTGGTTTTGGTTAAGCTTCTACGTTGTTAATTTCATCCTAATTTGTAAAATAAAGTTGTTATTATTACACATCTCACCTGAGCTGCCTGGACACGGTAAGGTGTAACCATAGCTGTCATTTTGTACAAACTGCCTGTCATTTAGTTTTGTTGTGCAGTACATTTCAAAGCAGTCCAGGCACATGGCATGTCCATCCTGGCATGGGAATACAATAACAGTATCCCTGCAAAAAAGGGAGGAAATTTGTAACTTTTAAAGGCCGATTTACACGGTACAACTTTGTCGCATGCGATTATTTGAAGCGCGCGCTCCTTGCGTCAGGCGAAAATTGTATACCACTCGCATCATATAACATTGTTTGTGGCTACGATTGTCGTAGGGTTTTAAAACATGTTTTAAAATGCTACAACTTTTTTCGTGTCGCATGCAACAGTTGTGAGCGAGTTGTAGGTTGATTTAGACGACGCGATTCGTATCGTATGTATGGCGTGAGCAGGTTGTATGCGATAGTTGTAGGCAAAAGTTGGGCCGTCTAAATCAGACTAAGGGAAGTGTTTTAATATTTTTTTTTTACAAATAGTTGAGCTCGCGCGATGTAAAAAAAAAAACGAAAATGGCGAGAACAGCGAGTAACGACTGTGTCCACGCCGCTCGTAGCCTTCAGTACAGTCGTTTCTTGGAGGGAAAGATGAGATAAAGCAAGTGCTGGATCTTAAAATTTGTTCTGTGTTTATACATTATTTTGATATTTCACAGAACGTAAAGCTGCCAGCCGCGGGTCATGGGTGTAAATCAAGGTTCTTCTTTGAATCCAGGACGAGTAATGTGTTAAACCAACCAGAGTAAACATATTGTATTTTCAACCAATCAGATAAACAGAAAACATATCCAATCATGGCTTGGCTTGAGTGTGTTTTCCCGCGCTTGGCACTGTTTTTGCCGCAAGTTTCATGTGTTTTTGGTGTCACTTCACCAGTTGCGTTCACAACTGCGAGGATCATTCTTCATTTGATTTTATTTCCGCAGTTCATATATGATTTATTTCATATATATCATTTCACAGTCACTCCTTTCACGGGAACATATGAACATACAATTGACCTGCTCCCAACGTCAGTGGCTTCATAGCTCAGTTGGTAGAGCATCGCACCGGTATCGCGAGGTCACGGGTTCGAACCCCGTTGAAGTCCTGAATTTTTTTCAGGCTTCTTTTCGCAATTGCTTAAACTGCGTTCACAACTGCGAGGATCATTCTTCATTTGATTTCATTTCCGCAGTTCATATATGATTTATTTCATATATATCATTTCACGGTGTCACTTCTGTCAGCCATTACGACACACCTCAAAAGAACGGTTTTAAATTAAGTGTTGCAAAACAAAAACCAAAGCACTCACTTTGGCTTATCAAAAGAAATGCAGTCAATCCAATAAACCAATTAAACCAAGCAGAACTCGATGAAAAAAATGTAACCGGCGCCAAGCGCGGGAAAACGCGTGCGAACAAGTCACGATTGCTTTTGGTTTTACTTCTGATTGATCGAGAAAGTGGCGCGAGATTTTTTAGCCAATCAGAAGGCGTAGCAAAACAAAGCAATTGTGTATTGAGTGTGAAAAGTAATTACACAATTGCTTTGGTTTTTCATTGCTACGCTTTCTGATTGGCTAAAAAATCTCGCGCCACTTTCTCGACCAATCAGAAGTAAAAACAAAACCAATCGTGACTTGCTCGCACGCGTTTTCCCGCGCTTGGCGTCGCCGACATGTAATTGCTTCGTGCTCTGATTGGTTCATTGGATTGTTTACGACTGCTGTGATTGGTTTTACCGCTGTAACTGCACCCTGGATCCAGAGGTCCGTTCTCTGAATATCATGAGTGAAATTAACCGCATAAACGGTTAGAAGAAGCTTATTTTTTCTCGGCGCGTTGCGCCTCGTTGTTGCGGCTTCGCCGCTCAATTTCGCCGTTTTCACTAAAAACCTCTGGCACACAGGGTACTGTAACTGGGTACTCAACGCAATCAATTAAGTTAATGAAAATTCGAAGCAAATGCACGAAACCAGCGCCAAGAGCGGAAAAAAGCGCATATACTTACTTTGTATCTGTACAGGCTAAACAGGGAATATCTCTGGTATTTGAACGAATTAAAGGAAGGGCCACACATCGGTCTCCTTCATCGGTTGGGTGTTTAGCGCATTTAAAGTAAAAGACCTGGGGAAAACATTCAAAAAGAACAATTTTATAAGATTCACGAAGCTACGTAAAACATAAGCTTGCAGCCTTGTTTTGGGCATAAAGGAAATTCGACTCTAGTAGTAAATTACTGTTCAACACTATCCAAGAAAATGGATGCGAGAGATACCCCAAGCATCTTGTCACCAGTGCCCATTCATACACCAGGCCCCGGTTGTTCAAAATGTGGATAGTGCTATCCACCCAGATAAATCACTATCCAGTGGATTAGTATCAACAAAATCCTTTGTGTTATCCACTGGATAGTGATTTATCCGGTGGATAGCGCTATCCACTTTTTGAACAACCAGGCCCAGGGTGGAAAGATTTCATTTCTTTCTACCCGCCTTAATCACTTTTGCCATTTGCCAGCACTGGAAATCCTGTATTTTTTTACTGTAGTAAATGAAGTTGAAATTTGAGAGACAAAGTGGAGCAAAGTTTCTTGTCGAAGGAAACAACATGATGGCATGCAGAGATCAGGCCGCACACCCAGGAGTTTCAATAAGAATTGAAGTAGGTGGCTGGCCAAGGTATAACAGGCAGCTGTAACAGGCCATAAGGCCCCATCCCACTAGGGGTTCTGGGGGGCAGGGGGAGGGGGGGGGGAGGGATTTTGAAATCTAGAGGCTTAGAAATGTAATTTCCAGCATTCTGAGCATGAAATTGACTGTCAGTAACCGGCAGTGAGAGGTGAAGTAGGCGGCGGTACACTGCCAGTAGCCGGCTTCTATTGAAACCCCTGCTTGCACCACCATCCTTCAAATCTGAAGTCAAACATGCTAACCACTAACATCACCATGCCTTCACAATAGTAGTAGCTGGGATAAATCCCTATTGACAGCCATGAACATAACAAACAGACAATTCATACCGCTATATTCCCCTCACATCCTGGAGTTTTGCATGATCCTCTGATTCTACTGGACATCAGGACATCATCCCAACTGCTGGGATCCTATATAGAAATGAATGAAATGAAAACTGGGTAGCCTGTGGTAAACCATTGAACTGATAGTCAGAAATCAATAGTATGTGTAGCCTGCTTGGCAGGCACTAGGAAAGAGAGGAGAAGGGAGGACATGGGGTATGTGGAGAGAGTAGCTACCTTCCTCCCTCCCATCATGCTCTGCCTACCTCCCATCATGCTCTGCGCGTGCCCAAAATCCTCCATTCTCTCTCCTTTCTCGTGCCTGACACGCAGGCTACATTTTTGTGTGAGGTTCCAATTTGTGAAAATCATGCAAAATTGACTTGTAATTTTTTCCCGACATTCAATAAATAAATTATCTAACAGTTTCTTGTTAAAACTGACAGGGGAACCAACGTTCACAGCTTGCAGTCCTAATAATGGAGTACTGCACATGCATTAGTTTTTGCAGGTTTAATTTCATGAACCTTCAATCATGAGAAGTGGGAAAATAAAAAAAAAGAAAACCCATGCAAAAATAATAGCTTTATATTAAATACCTGACTCAGAACCATTGCCCCTTCATTGCAGTGTGAACAACAAACTCTGAGCTTCCCTGGGGTAACATCTTTACAAGTCTTGCAGTAAACAAAATAGCTGGCTCGACGTTGATTGGCAGATGCTTAAAAGTAAATTGCAACAAAGCAAAAGATGACAAATATGATGCCTTCAGCCAATTTATATAATAATTAAATGCAATCTAAGGAAGTCTGTTTTAATGTAATAGAATGTCCCTCTAAAATTCACAACCTACTTATTGAACTGGGTGGGGGAAGGGGAGCATTTTATATTGAGATGATTTTGATTCTGAATTATAAATACCTCTTCCAAGAAATCCATTTCTTCTTTATCATCCTCAAGACTATCAACTTCAGAGATTTCTGACTCAGAGGCGGCAAATGACCCCAAATGCTTCAAGTGGCGGGTCTTTTAAATTCAGCTGCAATGGTTATTACGTCACGACTTGTCCCTGTCTCTCCATATTATGTCTCACAATTTTGATCGAAATAGGGTGAATATTTGGAATATTGCTCAGTGGTGTGGTCCCCATATACAAAGAGAAATACTGATAGGCTTGAAAGAGTACAGAGAAGAGCAACTAAATTTATCTTAAAAAGTGATGATCCCTATGACATTTGTTTGAAGAAGTAAAACCTCATGTCCCTGGAGAAGAGAAGAACACTGGCTGACGTGACTTTCTTATATAAAGTACTTAATGGCAACATTGATATTGACATCAGTAAAATTATGGATTTCTACTCAGAAGTTGACCGCTTCTCACTTAGGGCTAAGGACTCTTTAACTTTAAAGAAGAAATCTGCCAGAACTAATGTCTTGAAGTATAGTTTTTTCTATAGAATTACTGACCAGTGGAATAAACTACCGTTAGACATTCACGTTTCTTATAATGTAAATATTTTTAAGTCTAAAGTTAGGAAATTTTTTAGTGATTTTTAAGTAGCTTTTATAGTTCTGTTTTTTCTGAAACTATTATTTTTTTTGTGTGTGTTTCTACATATTTTTAGGTGATCTGTTTTTATATGGGGTCTAGGACCCCTTTACAGTTCATCCTTTGGTTTTTAATCCACAGATTGTAATAAATAAATAAAATAAAAATAAATGAAAGGTTTCAATATTATTGCAAACTGCTCTGTTTTCATACCATGAAGCGGTGAAACTGCAGCAAATGGCCTTATTAATCTCAGTCCATACCTCCTTCTGCACCATCAGTTGCAGCTTCCTCTTCTTCTCCAACAGTATCCAGGCGAAGTTTGGACAATGGAGTTGCCACGCCCCTTGGAGCTCTTGCAGACCAGCGGCCACCGCGAACAGCATGAATAACACTTTGGTTGGGAATATCAGCATCCTGATAAATGACCAAATACATAGTATTAATTATTTAAATACTTATAATTTAAGAAACTAATGGTCGCCCATCCCAGATCGGGTGCTACACATGCAGTGCTTTACATAGTTGTAAATCTCTTGTAATTTTGTTTTTAATTTATACAGGTTTCTATAATGGTTTGCTGGTATCAAATGAATTTATACATAATTTTAATTTGTCAATTCAAGGGACTAGGAAATGTGTTCATTATAAAGGGGGTTCATTATATCTAGGTTCTTTTCCATGCATTTCACTATAACCAGGCTGAAGAATACTTTTCATTATACCAGAGTCTTTGTTATTAATGAGTTCATTATATTGGGGTTATACTGTAATAACAGAAGGGGTGGCGAATGGAAAATGCGAGATTCGCCGAGACGCCGAGACCCTTGTTTCAAAATCTGAGACAGAGACCGCAGCTACGTTACAAAATCCGAGCCCGAGACCCAATGCGGGAAAAAACCGAGCCCGAGACTTATAGTGCCAAAAATATCGGATTCACCTAACAAACAACAAACAAGGATGAAGAATGAGAATGCTTGACAAAAGTATCCGAGACTCCGAGACCTTGAGGAAAAAAATCCGAGACTCCGAGACAGAAAAAGCACCAGCCAAACGAGACTTTGAGACTTAAAACAAAAACTGCCGAGATTTTGAGACCGGACCAAAATTTTCCGAGACCCACGATTTTGAAGGTACCATTCGCCACCCCTAACAGAAAGCAAGGTGCATGATGAAAATAACAGAAATCAACAACCACGAAACTCTCCTAACCAATTGTAATTACATTTAACAAAGACATTCAGGAGCATTGCTAGCATTTAAGCCAATAAGCCCAGGCTTAACAGGAAATTCTATGACTTGCTTGAGTTTTGATTTTGTGCTGTTAAAAACAGATCCAGTTGGGGCCATTTATTTTAAAAGCACTAACAAAAGAGTAAAGTATATCTTGTGAACAATCCTGAGAATGTGCTTATTAAGCACTGTGCTAACCAAACTGGTAGCTCATTAGTGGGCAACCTTCTATGCTTTTCTGGCAGATATAAGCAACTGATTCTGCAACAATGGAGGGAAACTCTATTTGTGTTTGTCTTGTGCATCAGAGAAGGAATGGCAAGACAGTAGATACGGCAGGAGTTCCTGGGGTTTGTACAGGTCAAGAGCACCAGAGGACAGGTGTTGGCCCCAGCAAATGTTTCTAAACACCCAGCACGACTATGGCCTGGATGTTGACCACATGGTGCATGGGGCTATGATGGGGTGGAAAACATGGCAGGGGCTCACAGGTATGCAAGCCATCATCAGGCAGGGCTTTAAGCCTTAACTCCCAAAAATACCAAATGCAACAATTCAAGAAAAATGTCAATTTTTTCTTCATGAAATATTGGAAAGCAAATGGTACCATGCAAAAGTACTGCCAAAGAGGTTTAATCATTTGGATGGTAACATCATAGGATTTCGTCAACAGACTCAAAAGTTGGAACTACAATACATGTCTCCATAACTGGCTTTGGGAGTGAAAGGGTTAAAGGGAAAAAATGGTTGGCTATGCCCCGGGTATTATTAGTAAGCAGTCACGGGAATGAATGTTTCAATATTGATACTAAAATATTATTAATAAATAAGCACCTTCAGTTTGAGCTCGTCCTTTAGTTCTCGGCCAGCAAAAACAATTCTTATATCTTTAGCATCTACTTGTTGTCGCCGTGCAATCTCATCCTTTAACTTTGCTACATTCCATTGTGGATCTATTTGAATTGGTATGTTTGTACTGGAGTTGAATCTGACAAAGATAGTGCTCAGCCTTGGAGATCTTGCAGATGCCATTGTTAAGAGTTCTTTGACAACCTACAACACAAATTGTTGTTCACTTCAGTAGTACAGTCCCCGGGTGTCAAGGGGGCCACATTGTAAGGCCATAATTTAACACAAAGCAAAATACTCGGTATCCCACTACCCCACCCCTTCCCGCCTTCATTAGTACACACACAAACTCTGGATTGTAAACATTGGCATTTTTTACAATCAATCACTGTTCTTTCTTTGCATCATGTCACATCTTAAGGTAACTGGGCAAAGATGGGAATGTCTTGCAGTCTCGCTTTTTGAGCAAGTCCTAAAAAACTTTTCAACCGTCCTTTCATTTAAATCCAGGTAGTTCTCCCACCTACAGGGATATAACTGCACTGTGACTAATATCTGAAGTTCAGTTGGTGGAAAGTCTGTGTCAGTCATATCACATGTAAACAAATAAATACTCCTTGGTAAACCACTCATTGCCATGGAAACTGCTGTTAATACAGTTTTGGCTAATTAGATGATGAACCAAGCTTTTGAGTGAATTCCACCATTCAGCAAAGTCCCATTGACTTCTGGCTGTATACCACATGGTGCTCTCATTCACTCAGAATCGTTTCAGAACATTTTTTTTTTTAATTTTAACGTGGCTGACACTTAGCTATAAAGCTAGTTTACAGGACAGTCACGGAAAGAAAAAGAATAAAAATATTCTAAAAAGTACAAATAAAAATGTTTAAAATGATGTAGTATATACAAATTACAATGATAAAGCTATAATACTTATATACAGAGAAAGTGAGGGAAGCTTAATGGTTGCCAAATTTCTGCATTTTGCGTGTTCTTGATGGAAATATTCCACTTCCTTCTTCTTGAGACGAAAAACAATCAATGTTCTTTTGTTACAACTTAATGTCTGAAGTCTGTCATCCTCGCTTTAATTTAAAATTTCATCTTCGCAGGTCCGCAGCAGCAAAATTAATACACAACTCAAAATGTTTTTAGTATGGTAAGGGCCGCCCTTTCTCACTGATTTCATGGAAATCCGTTTTAAAACAGGAAGCTGCATGCGAGAAATTTATAGAAGCGCGCAAATTCAAAATTAACCACAATCTACTTCCCTCGATTGACTACCAAACAATAGGACGTTTTTGTGATAGCTTAAAAATAGCTTAACAATCAATTCAGCTGTTTATGAAGCTTACGTTTTGTAAGCAATAAGCTTAAATTTTTGTTAACTAATCATGCTAAGCTCATGCTACAAAACAGCCCGGGAAAAAAGCGAAGATCTCGACCAAAATATGATTTCTGGACTAGGACTTCACAACTGATCGCTTTTCTAATTCATGCTTCGTACTTTTAACATACACTTGACTTACCTTGAAGCCTGTCAAGTACAATTATTCTGCAAAATATATGGGTAATTATAAAAGGACACCACTCACAGTTGAAACCTGCAAGAACTTCATATAATTTCCCGGAAATTGAATGGGTTTTGTTACCACCGGGGGAGGGGGGGGGGGGGGGGGGGGGAGAGAGTAGTTGTTTCTTTATTTCTCTCTCCAGTCTCCACCGTCTTAGAACTCCTTTGAACATACATAAGCCTGTTCCAGGCGTTTAGACAGTGGGGAAAGCGCGAATAGTTGGGGAAGGCGCGAAGAAAAGCGAGCGAAAATAAAAGCGGGGAGATTGGGGAGAGGAAGCGAGGGAACGCCTCTAAACAAACTTAACAAAAAGTTGTTCTGGTATACCGGATTCCGGTATACCCTCTGATTGGTCAATAGCGTTCCGCCTAGATTCTAAAAAATAGAATTGGCGCGCAGCATCATGGGATTGAAATGCGTACAAACATTCAAGAACTATGCAGGTAGCTACGAAAAAACAGGTGCTACGAAGCACTGTTCTTGGGTACAACTCGACAATTAACCACAACATGTACAGGAATCGCAAAAACTGGTGTTTCCGAGGCAGCCATTTTGAAATATTTGTCCGCATTTCGATCCCACAATGTCGGGTGCGACATTTGCTTTGATCTGCTGTGATTGGACGCAGACAATCCAATGAACCAATCAGAACTCGTAGCAAATACATGTAGCCGGCGGCAAGCGCGGGAAAACGCGTGCGAGTAAGTCACGATTGGTTTTGGTTTTACCTTTGGTTGGTTGAGAAAGTGGCGCGAGATTTTTTAGCCAATCACAAAGCGAAGCAATGAAAAACCAAAGCAATTGCGAAATTACTTTCGATACTTAATTGAAAACCGCTCTATTTGTCCCCGTCTGCTATAACTCGTTCATGATCACAACACGATACCGTCCCAGCCACTTTTGAAAAGGTCTTTGTATCCTTTTTCTCAGTTTCCTTTCGATATGGTTTGCATTTTATGCGTAGGACTGAAGTAACTAATCTATGAACGTAGTTGATCGATGTAGCAGCATAATGTGGTAAGGCCTAGAATGATGTGTTGTTAGGCAGAAATTACCGCATATTTCCAGAAAGTCAAACCTCTATTAAGCGCATATGATGCCCGATTTAGGGTGTCAGCTCCATTGTACATTGTACACTTCCATTGTATTAGGCAAAATTATGTATTCTAAAATATTCTATGGTATTGTATTCTATTGTGTTGTCGTTCTTTTGTGTTCTTATATTCTATTGTTTTAACAATAGAATAAGTGTTACCCCTAAATCGCGCATGGTATACTAGAATGCGAAATCGATTACATGTTTATTGTTTTATTGTTAACAGTGACAGTAACACAACTGATGTGACAAATAGAAATTAAGTACAGTACGTGAAACTTGTATTCATGTGTATAAAGCGGACCTTACATTAAGCGGACACCGTCTATTAAGCGGACAACAGCTGCTTGGGTCCCTATCCCTATATTTTCTTCGCCACTTACTGTAAAACGAACCTGTATTCGGCGGACCTCTCTATTTATTGGACGCTAGCGAGGTCCCGAGGGTGTCCGCTTAATACATGTTTCACTGTAATTGCATATTCAATGCATTTCATGCCTGGTTGGCTGATTTTATAATGTTGTTCGTCATACGGCAAGTCTTTGTTGTAAACCACATCATCAACAGTTTTTCCCGTCACATTACTCGTTTTGTTAAGTGCTAATGAGAGTTCTTCTTCTTGATCATTAAACAAGGTGATCGTTTAATAGAGGTGAAGTACAATAAAATTCGCCAATTGGAGTCAAGTTGCGGTTTGTTTGACTTTTAGCTACTTTTTTAGTGTTAAGTCATCAATTCGTCTTTTTCATGTGACATCTTTAAAAGACTACAAAGAATGCCACAGTTTATGTTCACCTAATTGTTTCAACATCTTAGATCATGCTTACACCAATTTCCAGCTTCAAGATAAAGGAAGGTTGCATATTAAATGAGAACAACCTTCTTTGAACCAACAGTTGTATCATGTTAATTTAAAACTTTCTCTCCGGCATTAGCACTTACATTTACTTGTTATAAATTCAACCTTGTAACTTAAAATTTCAAACTGAAGATGACAAAGTATTGTCGAAACATGTCTTTAAAATCAAAACTGTTGTCGTTGCTTTGAAAATTATATCTTGAAATAAGATTGAAAAAATGCAGCATAAAGTGACTTCATTTCCTGTGTTAAAAAACGTAGCTAGTCTTTCTACATCACATAATGGCAGAATAGTCACTTCCTTGGTGCATTCGTGCGAGCATCATGCCGGATGGGTAAGATTACGTTGTCTTGCTCTGAATATCTGAGTCATCATAAAGTCCAACCACTCCCAGATGGTCAGAAGGCTACATCCCAAAAATAATCCCATGCTACCTCCGATCTCACCTTACGGAAAGAAAAACAAAATTATGTTTGCATGATTCTTATAATGTATGAAATAATTAATGATGATTGATGTAATAATTATCATTAATTGCAGATGAAGAAGCAATTATAAATAAGCGTGATGCGAACCATCACAGCTAAAGTATAGAGCAAGGCTGATACTACGTAGAACATTTAACGCGTTGATTGTATCTCTATTTTTGGCTGACTAGATCTGTTACAGATCCTAGTACACCGGCAGCATTTTCGTTCGCGGTCCTTTGCTTCTTATTTACATGCGAACCATGATCGGACGGTATGCTATATAATGTGTAATGTTTGCGACGAAATAGGACAAATAGCCAGGCGCGTTCTTTGATGTTCCAATTCAGCCATTAACCTCAGAAGAATCCCGGAAAAGAAAAACATATTTTAATTTTTGAAATGAGAGACGAACGTTCCAGAAATACAATTAAATCATTTTTAGCCTGGGCTGAAATTTGATTGCGATTACATGGTTTCTTTTAGATGAAATTTGGAGCCCAATAAGCACAAATTAGGCCGCTAAAAGTTTCAGCCCGGGAAGGCTGAAACTTCTTTATGAAATCAAGGTCTTTTCAGGAGGATTTGTGGCCGGAGAGAAGTGGTCGGTAAAGTCTAGATTCCATAGCTCAGAAGGAGGTCGGACACCTTATTGAGACTTATATAACGGAATAACTGGCTAGCTTTCAGTTAGGGTTAGGGGTAGCAGTTTGTATAGTTAAATTTAGGACTAAGCAACCCGAGAAGCTAGGTGGTACAGTGGTACGGTGGCTATGCAAGCCTAAGCCTAGCTGAGGTCACAGGTTCAATCCTGAGTGGGGATTTTAGATTTTCTTTTTTACACTAAAAAGGTTATTGAAAATATAATTCTAAGTGTCGACATTACGTTATATAATTCTCAATAAGTGTCCGACCTCCTTCTGAGCTATAGAAGGTAGACTCTACCGAAGTGGTCACGGGCTAAAAGTTGCCATGTAGCCGGGCCCTTACTTTTTGCGCAGGCCTGGAGTAGGCACAACATAGTGTTCCAGTACTCGACAAAAGTTGATTTAAGTAACTCACAGCTGAAATGTGTCGATACCTTAAATAATCATCTTACTGTCAGTTCTATTGTCCTGTGTCTTTGATTTTCACATATTCGTGTGCATATATCCCTGTTTCCCTTTGATTCCGAGTGAAATACCTGCCGTTGATAGCCGCCATTTTGAATATCCCTTACTCAGTCCCAGTTTTACGCTGCGCTACCCAATGAACTGAAGAAACATTGGGTGGGCGATCCTTTCGATGGCCTGCGCATGCGTGAAGAAAATGAAATAGGAGATGTCCACACGCAGACTATCCTTTCGAGTGTTTCTTAGAATCATCATTTCATCCAATCACAAATCAAAGACACCGGTACAACAGAACTGTCGGTAAGATAATAATTTTGTTGTGTTGACATATTTCAGCTATTCACTTGAAATAACTTTCGATCGTCGAGCACTCGAACTATAGCTCATAACGTTAGTTAAAATCGACTTTATTTTCATGGAAAACGCTGTAGGATGACGAATAAGTCCGATCGATATCTAATTAAAAAAAATATATATTTTTTGTTTCTGATTAACAGTTTTCTTACCAAACAAGGAGTTTGTATCATAAGCCGGCTGCTCTTCCTGCAAGTCATAACTCATTGTCTTGAAGCCCACTTGTAAGTACACAAGATTCTCCCTGAAAAAAAAAAAGATAAAGAACATCATCAGGTTCAAACGAATAGCAAGAAACACAATCATGAAGGCTACCCTCTCGGCAAAGATAACTGGAAATTGTGCGTACTACCGTACGAGCGCAGTTTCTATGAACTATGCTATATATATTTACCACACTTGGAATGAAGTTTGGCAAATCAACATTTTTCCCTTTTAATTCTTTAAAGCTTTTTTTTTTTTTTTTTTTTTTATTACATCACTTACGCACCAGTACAATATTTACAAAAACGATGCTTACACTACTTACACTTTGATACTTATACAACTTACAATAATAGTACTTTCGCTATTTTTTTTTTGTTGAACATACCTACGTACAGTTAACATTTACAAAGACAATTTGCAACAAAACGAAAACTACGACTTGAAGCTGACAAAAAGGAAACATAACACAGTAAAAACATTAATGGTAACTAAAATTAAATGGGAGCGCAATCAGTCAAGTAAACAGAATTTTATACCATATTTAAAAGAGACGAGAAAACAGACCATTTTGTTCTAAAGTCATTTTCACGACCAGTCATACAAGAAATATATTTTTCTAGACCAATTTTATCACGAGCTAGGAAAACAAATTCATTAAAGATATAAAGTTTACCGTTAAGAGCTAATTCTTTAAAGCTGTTATACAGCAGCAGAACCTCTACTAACGGCCACCTCCCCATAACAGCCACCTCTCTACAACAGCCATTTTTTCTTGTCCCGCCTACTCATTCACTCACTCAAATCCTCTAATTGATAACCTCTCCATAACAGCCACCTCACCACAATGGCCAGAAAGGTCTGTTCGAAGGTGGCCGTTGTAGAGAGGTTCGACTGTATTCAAATATTAAATAATTATAAATTTACCTCTGGTATTGGTGATCACTATAGTAACCGTGTCTTATCAGTGCAGCGGCCGTGCCAGGATCCGGGAAGTATGAATAAGACACTTCAGCGCTGTATTTAGTATAAGAACAAGGAACTTCGCATCCGCAGGTCTTCTTGGTAACAGTTGCTGCATAGGTAACGTGTATTTGAAAAAGATGATATGTTTATAAAACGACATTAAATACATTCAGTTCTTTCTGTTGGACATAGGAGTGACTTCTGGAAACCGGTGCATTGATTACTTTCAAATAAGCAGTATCGTTACACTGCAGCATATTTTAACCATGACTTCTCGAAATGACCATTTTTTGGTCATAAATAAATATGGGTATTTACTTGATTTTAATGCAACTTTAAGACTAATAAAATTGTGTGAGTTAAGCCACTGCGACTTTTAGAAGTCTCTCTTTCATAAGATCTTCGTCACATTTGGCTATTTTGATTCTAATTTGCACTATGCTACATGAGACCTACTCAGTGCACTTTTAGCCAATCGAAAGTGAACTTCTTTTATAAAGTGATTTTTTTGAGGAGTTGTCGATGCTGCTGTTTTAACTGGAAATATTTCTTGGATACCAATACACACAAGGTATTTTTTGTCACCAGTATCACCCCCTCTGCACTTTGTTATAGCACCTCCAATCACTTTTATTTGTGAGTACCACCAAAGTCCTATTTCTTGAGCGATAATAATCTATTTTTCTTACTTGATTGCAAACCTATTGCTAACAAAACCATGACTCATCAAATAGATTAAGAATAGTTTGTGCCCGTGGGCTGTCAGTCATTTACTTTTACACGTTTGTGTACAAACCAAAACAGAACATAGCCAAAGCCATGCAAGTAACTTTGCTGTAAAAAATATTTATCTGGCTAGTAAAACAGTTCAAACTTACCATGTATCTTGTAAACACACATATATTCTTTCACGGTCGTGCACGTTAAATGACCAGGTGCACCTGGAAAAAAACGCAAACTTGATTTAAATTATACACGTGCACAGCAGTTATGAGTGTACGTTGAATTTGTTCTATTTAATTGTTTGTTTGCTTTTCTACCCCACCTGTGTATCCTGGAAGTCGGCAGCCACAAGTCTTGACAATTTTTTCAGCTTTGCATTCAAAAAAGCATCCTTCCACAGTATAGCTAGGATACGCTTTTAAGCTCTTCGCGGCGCAGTTTGTAGCAAACGGTTTTTTCAGGTTCTTATACTGTGATAAAAAAGGAAGAAAAATTCCAAAAACTTAGTTTAGCTCTTAGTTTAACTAGCTGAGTTCAAAAGTGCCTATATATTATTTTTCTTATGTGCTATATAGGCGTTTTATTAGTATGCAGGAAATGTAAATTGTGTCGACGTCAGTCCTCGTTACTCGATAAATATGCGAAAATCCAAATTAGTATGCAGGAAATTCAAAGTATAGTATTTAGAAAATCCGAGGAGAAATCCACTAAACTAGATTTAATATGATCCTAATTACTGGAATAAGTCACAGGTTGTATTATTCAGTGATATACACTTGCATTTGTTCGTATATTTAACTCCTGCTTGGAGACGAAGCCAGATGCTCAACATAGTTAAGTTTAGTTACTGCCTCCACTGTAAAGTATAGTACATTCACGATACCAATGAAAACAAGTACAAACCAGTAGAAAACAAATCAATAACATGGATAAAATCCTACCCTTTTCTGTGTGAGAGCTATAATAGCATGTTGTCCTGGTCCAATGTTGAGTCCTTCCCATTCATCGATGTACTCGCCCTGCCCATGAATCAGTACCTTGAATCCTACTGACATCTTTCCTTGAAAATACTCGGGTGTCTGTGCATCGAGGACAATCGACAATCCAGATGAAACCCCACCATTGCTCACTCTTTTTACCTTGCCATCTTTCCCTGAGTTAAAGGTGTAACACATTCCTGATGGGGTGAAAATGGGATCAAAACTTTTTGCAGAACAAGGGGTTGACAAGCCAAACTTGCACAGGGGTCCAACGAGGGATTTAATGTCTTGGCTGTAGCGTTCCAGAAAAGTTTCGACATCAGATGGGAAGGAAGACTGATGTTTTGCCAACAGAAGGTCGCGTCTGTATTGCTTCGTACAGTTTGGTAGACTTATGGACATGTTTACTGTATGAGGCGGTTGGCAGCAACAAAGCAGAGACATGCCACAAGGATTATTGCCTCGCACCTTTTTAGTAACATCACACAGGCTTATGTTTAAGCCGCTGGCTGCAAACTGTGGGTCGTCATCTTTCATGTATAGTTTACTCTTTGCAAAGTAGTTATGAGAACAGATCGTAACAGCTGGAAAATCCATTTCTTTGAGATCCTGCTTTGTGGTGACCAAAGTGTTGATTGGAAAGCTGTAGTATTTATTGAACGCTCTGTAAACTGTCAAGACATAGTAAGCAAGCGAGGCCAGAAGCAGCACAATCCAGATTGAACGAACGAGAAAATGGCGTTTCTTGAAGACATATTTAAGACCGTGCAGTGTTGTGTTATCAGTAAACTCCTCCCAAGTCTCTATTGTAGGCTTTACGTCTTCTTGAGGTAACTTGTTCTCTTGACTTTCTGTCGTCCAACATTCAGGACTTGTTTTTTTCTCGGCCATCATCATTTGATACAGGGACGTGTGTATTCAGTAGTAACTGAAGTCAGTTTCCTGAAAAGCAAACCATATACGTTCAATACGTACACATAACACAAAATTGCAATTATAACGGATCGAACAAATCGGTAGTTTACTTTTCAAACCTGAGGCAACAGCCGGTTCCCATAAAATGCTACAAACCAAATTATGTGACACTTTTTAATTACAGCAAACACCTTTTTCAGTATTTCTTATGAAATTATTTATTTCTCCAGATTTCATTTCCTTTTTGGCAATCCTAGCCGTTTAGACAATAACACATAGAAGGATGGCACCACGTCGCGAAAAAAATACTGCAAGCTTTTATTTCATGTCCCTTCTTTCTATTTTTCCACTTTTTTTTGTTCAGCAGACTCTGTCTTCGTCAAGTAGCAAAACCTTTGCTGTACCTCAATAATTAAGAATATTTTTTGGCCATTTATGATCGCCCCTTATTAAATGACAGTTTCTTCGTTTGCATCTTGTAATATAGTGAGACATTGCTTTTAGAATAAATAATTTGGCTTTATTTACAAAAATTGTTTGAATGTTTAGTGTGGTAGTAGTATAGGTAGGTATTTCACAACATTAAAACAAGAGGCTTCAAGCAGCCTATACTCATGTGCATGCGTAAGAAAGTTTTACGATATATTTTCAACATGATAAGAAGATGTCCGACATGGAGAAGAATTACTCCTTTTATTCAGTCATCGTTCCTGCAAACCACGTTGTTCAATATTGAATGTTTTATAAATGAAGGCTGTACCACAATGAAGCAAGTGATTCTTCTTAGTCTTACATATAGCTAGCGTGAACATTAGTAATGTAGGTAGGATTGTAGGAAGTTTAAATGGCAAAGCTATGAACCGGAAGTGCACAATCTAAAATATGCGTATGCATAAATTTGCATGCAAAATCGTGACACCAAAAAAAAAAAAAAAATAATAATAATAATAATAATAAAAATAATAAAAAAAGAAAAACGGAGGGCATTTTATAACTCATGCTGCTACGCGCATGAGTAATAACAACAATATTCTGCTAATAAGCCGGCATACAAGTGGTTACTAGGCGGACAAAAGTTGTGTGCTACGAATAGTTTCTTGGTACCTTCGTTGACCAGTGCTAGGGCTTAAAGCTCTGGAATATTAAACCGATCTGCGGACTTAAAAAGATTTTGTTGTTGTTGTTATCACTCGATCAGTGTGGGAACACATGGCGTCATGCTGTGCAATTGACTAAAGCTTGGATTAGTGCTCTAAATATAGCAACTATATATTGTGATTTTTAATATAGAAGATATAGAAGATGGAAAGAGCATATCTTGAACTTTGTTGCTATGTGACAGCAGTACACATGCATGGTGCTAAAATATTTTGATAGTCGGCATAAAGACATTGAAAGCAATTATAGTTTTTGGATTGCTTCAGATTATGAATTCGTTGTGTTCTGTAATTATTGTAAGCAACCTTTTAAAACAGATAAATAAATATACCAACTGATCTGAAAGCTCGCTGGATTCGTACTTTAAACTTTGGTAGTTTCCACCCAGCGTGGAGCAGGAATTCATTGAGCACGCAAAAGGACTACGAAAGGTCGTGTTCATGTTATTGATTCCGTTAAATTATATTAAGCCTAGCGTTTCCAATATTATACGCTTTTGTATTGTTTATTTTAATTGAAAATTGCAGCAAAATTTTGCCGGTATAATTTTGCGGGTTAACATATACCATGTAGGTTTTGCAGCAGCAAAAAGATAAGATTTTGCGAATGCTTAAGCTTAGCTTTCATGGTTTGTGACTTACATAGAAACGTACTTCTCAAACTAAACTGACCACACGGCAGGTGTCTTATACCACGTATTGCTGTCAGAATAATCGCTATGTCCTTCATAGAAATCGACGTCACTGACGTATAATTCGAAACGTTTTCATTTAACATCCAGGCTATTAGATGCTCTACTATCGGACAAAGCCATGTGTACTGATTTGTGCATTTGCGGTCTCTAAGCATGTACTTCTCTGAGCTACAGATCAAGCCGTAGAAGCGGTCACAAGATAAGAAGACGAACATAAATGGCTAAAACACCCAAACAGCGTACTGTTTATCTGTTATAAATAGTATTGATAAACACAATGACAGAAAAATACCCGTTAAATTCAATAAACCAATAAAACAAGTTGTTTGTGACTGTTGAATCATATTTAAAATTGTCGACAAGTTAGTAGTTTATAGTTAAATAGTAAAAAGAGATCACAAACAGTAAGTTATTTTTCTTACTAACCTTAATGTTTACTACTACGCAGAAAAAATGACCACAACTGAAAATTACGGTAGCCTTCTTGTAAGAGGGCAAGTCAGTTTTTTCGCACAATCGGTAATCAGATCGCACTCTGTTTGATTCGAGCATAATCTGTGAGCTCGTGATATGACTTAATGAATAATGAATGCTTTACAAACTCAGGGATGGAAACAAACAAGATGGCAGGTGTTGTACTTGGTTATTACTTTTGATTATTCTTCCGTTAAAAAGTTCGATGACACCAATAAAACCGAAAAATATGACTCACTTTCGATAGACATCATTTTCTCAAACTATACCTTTTTCGCTTTTTTTGGTTTGTATGTGTTTGATACATATGCGAACATATCTTAATTTCCGTCGAGCAAATATCACTCACAGCATGGAAAGTTAACGAAACGATTGGCCCGCGACTCAACTTTCTTGTTATGCTGTAAGTAGCTATTGAAAAAGGAGAGATTTGGAAAACGATTTTATCATAAAATTGAACGCTTAAAGATTTTTTAAAAACATTTTAAAACTTTAAAAACTTTAAAAACCGACGACGTACGTTTCAACGTTCCTTCACTTCATTGTCAAGTCCAAAAAGGTAAAATTGAAACAAGAATATGAGGTAAAACAATATATTTGGTGGTCCTATGGGTATAATTACAAAGGTAAAAAATAAAACTACTTATACAATTCTAATTAAAAAAGTAAAAAAGTGTCAAATAAACAGTTTTGTGCGAATCGAGTCAGTTTGGGTGTTAAGAGAAGGCTTGATGTCATTTATAAACAACATTTCATAAATTAGGAAATCGAACTTGCTTCCGCATTTCTTTGGTATTAAAAAGATGGTCAATCAGTGCTTTTCCATGCAATCCATGTTGCGTTGCAAGATGTTTCCCGACGGTACCGAACTTGGCGGTGATAAGGAATAAACATGCAGGATTACGCGGCTTCCGTAATCAAGCTGTTTTGCAAAATAGACCAAAATAAATTGCTACCTCGTTTTAAAGTGGATGTTTTTCTTACTTGTCCACTCGCTCAACTGGTTCGGATTCACAGACTATACGTTCTGCTCAGCATTTTCTGTTTATCGAATCAAACGTTAGACCCACGTCCGTCCGTCGCTATGAGTGGGTAAGAGAGAGAAAGTTCCCATCCAAAAAGAGTGATCTCCTGCCGTGCAATTTTTAGTGGTATTCAGCCTATATACCAAGTAAGTATTTATGTAAAAATGACTATAATCATAATAAGAAAGATTGAAGCACTGATCACAGAACATAACATTATATACATGTACTCTTATTTGCCCAAGTGTACTGTACACATTTTTCGATATAGATTTTAGAAAATAAGAACCTGTTTCAAATTTTAGGCTAAACAGTTCTTGTATAGAGGGGGTCTAACTGTCAAATTTTAGCCTAACATGTTCTTAAAAACTAGGTTCTTACTTGCGGATTTTTACTGTAGCCCTTTTCGCGGTAACCTTTCTCATTTGCTTTACAAAAAAATTCAACATGATTGCAAGGCAATAGACCAATGCTAGCATGGCATGAAAATATATTTAATATAATGGGGAAAAGAGTCCAGTATCAATTCAGCACATCAATATTAGTAAAAGTGTAAAGTTTCGTAAAGATTGCTCGTACACTGACGGAGATATGAACTTTTGAAACTTAGTACTCTGGCCTAATTTTTACAAAGAAATGTATGGGGAAAACACGAAAACGAGGCTGGAGGGGCACTCTATGCCCGTCCACCATACATTTCTTTTTAAAAATGCTCAGTTTCAAAATTTCATATCTTCGTCAGTTTGCTAGCAATCTTTACAAAACTTTGTAATGTTACTAATATCGATATGCTGAATTTGATGCTGGGCTCTTTTCCCCAATAAACTAAACATATTTTTGTGCCATGCTAGCGTGATATTGGTCTATTTCGGGCAGAAACTACAAAATTGCCCGAAATTGCCTCGCAATCATGTTGATATTTATTGTAATGCAAATGAGAAAGGTTAACCGCGAAAAGGGTCAATATGATGTTTACGAAACAAAGTAAACGGAATTGACTCGAACTGAAACAAACATTTAATTCACGAAAGCTCTCTGTACAATGACTTGAACAGGAAAATTTATTTAGAAGTTTCAACTTCAGTGATTTGAACGGAAACTTTCAATTTGAGCCGATATCTGCTAAATGTCCAGCATTAAGAAAAATGTTGCGGGGTTACATGCATTAATCATTATCGCTTTGGCTATGGAACCACGAGGGTCTGGATGGGGGGATTCAAATGTCTGTTTAAATGACTGTTAATAATTAACTAAGACCTGAAATAACTATTTTGACGCATTTTAAACTCCCTATAATCATTAAAAATACATATAATAGTCTTCAACATCATCGTCTTTGTAGAAATTATTTGTTTCAATTTTGCCTGTTATAATAAGCTGGATACGGGCTGTTATAATTTAACTTGTACGCACGAGAAAAATGTTGAATATATTGATTGATAATAAGCAAACTGACTAAAGTTAATTGGGATTATTAGACTTAGCTGAAAGAAGACTTCGATCAAACATATTCTTTAATACGTAGTCACCAACCCTTCTATTTCCTATGAAATCTTGCTGAAGAAACTTTCTAAGGGAATTCGAATTTTGGTGGTAAAATTTGACATTAAACATCATGTACGTTCTGCCATTGTGTGTTTATCGATCATGCTGATGATACTTACCGTTAACGCTCTATTAAGACATTTCTGACATTTTGTATATAATTAGACGGCATTCTCATATTAGAAATGTAAATTTTTTTGGTTATTCAGTGTTTCAAAGGTGTAGGTGTCTAATAATACATAATAAGATGTTCTCGTTTATGTTAGTATTCTGGTTTAAGTTAAGATTTTCCTTTCATTTTCCTAGATAAACTTCAACATCATCGGCTTGGTAGCACTGCAATTATTTGTTAGAATAAAACTTCAAAGCATGAGAATATAGTGGAATACGTTGATTGATTATACGCAAACAAAACTTTAGCTTTTTAATGTTCTACTACTACTGAGGCGAAAATGACTGATTCTAAATCAGACCGTTTCAAATACTGCATATAACATGTTTAACGACCAATCTGACGTAACCCTGCTCCTAAAACAGCCCGAAATCGAAGAAAAGGGGCTGTTTGTATACTGGAACTTTCCTAGCCTGCGTAGCTGGCGGTTTTTTTTGTTGGCGCACGCGATTAGCTGGAGGTTTTTATTTGTTGGCTTGCGCGGCGAAGCCGCGAGGTTTCTCGCGGCTTCGCCGCTCGCAAACTCGCGGCTTATCGCGCGCGCCAACAAAAAAACCGCCAGCTACGCAGGCTAGAACTTTCCTTGAAATTCATCCAAAAAATAAATTAATATCTTTTTATTGCGACCAACACTTTTAAAACAATCCACTCTCCTAGTGCGTCAGTTTTGTCTGTTGATAGAACAGAATACTATAAAAATGAAAAAATGCATAATTTCGAAAATTTTGTTGTTTGAATTCTGGCAGTATACGGTATTACAATAAACCGGCCGATGGCCTTCACCCTCAAGATCATGATGAAATTACAAGCGATCGACTAACGAACACAACAAATAGCGCACAAGCTCCTCTTGCTGTACTATCGGATAAAAAATATTGGAACTCGTGGGCAAACATGGTTTGACAAGTGTTTAAAACGACGTTCTCATGATCATAAAAAACATAACCAAGGATGAAACTAGGCTGCTAGCTTCACATTCGCACTCATGTCAAGAATTGCATTCAAGTATCAGTACATGATCTTTTATTTTTCGGTTTCTATTTTCTGAACATTGGATAGAAAATGTGTTCCAAACGTAAACGAAATGAGTAAAGTGTTTTACACCTAAAACCACTGCAAAGAACTTCATCTTTTTTCTGTCCAGTTTTCGGAGCAACATTATCTTTGGGTGGGCTGATGCACTTGCTTGTTTATGTTCCTTTTGTTTTTTGAAAGTAGATCTCAGGAGAATCTGTTTGTTTTTGAACTCCATCAATTGTGCCATGACTGTTTTTATTTTGTTTAAATTTGACTGTTTAAGGTGAGCAGGTTATGATATAAACTCGCACTAACAAAAATAAAACGTTTAATATATTTCAAACCGTCGACATGGTCTACTACTAAAATCTGAATTTTCAGACTAGACTTACCTCTGTGTAACAATGTTAGCTTTTAGTAGCTTCAAACTAGCTCAATCGTTTCTTTAATATGAAACTAGCATTCAGCACTGCGGATTCCTTTTAGACTGCGTTGAAGACATTAATTAAAGGTCAGTTAAATGGAAATGTGTGGCCAAAGTTCACCTGCTGTACGTCAAGCGTCCATTTCGTATTTGATTGGAACTTTGACATTAGAAGGTTAGAGAACTCTCAAAACCAAAAAAGTATTTTTCTTTACAAGTCGAGATCTCGATTTTTAAGTCGAGTTCTCGAGGTGAAGGACGGGCTCTCACATGATAAGTCGAGATCTCGATTTATAAGTCGAGTTCTCGAAGTGAAAGACGAGCTCTCACAAGATAAGTCGAGATCTCGTTTTATAAGTCAAGATCTCGCGAGTTATATGATGTGATCACAAGTTGTAAGTCGAGATCTCACGTTATAAGTCGGATCTTAAGTTATATTATTATATATCATAAAATAAAACCGAAAAAAGATTATTCCAACAAATGTCAGTTGTCAGTATAGAGCGTATGCACATGACGTCACGGCGGCCATATTGGTGTACCAAAACAATAGAACGGCGGCCATGTTGGTGTACCAAAACAATCCTGTGGGATTTGAACGCTTTTCTTATGTTAACACTTTCTTTTGTTCCAATAAATTTGCATAGCTGCTTGCCACGTGAGTGCATACGCTCTATATTTGTCAGTTGTCAGTTAAAATTTTAACCATTTGTCAGTTGTCCAGACCCTCATATATTCGCTCCTCCAGAAAACGGCTTTGGGCGGAGACTGAGCAACTACAGCTTTTTGGTACTGAGTTATGATTGGTTAGTGGTTGCCTTTGGAAACTATAAACCTATCGTAAATATAACGCTGGTTACTCAAACGATCCCAGAAAGCCTCAATCTCATTCCCGGCTGAGTCCGCGTTACCCGTGGACTCTGGGACCCGTTTCTCTAAGGTCCCGAAACTTTTTCGGGCCCGGAGCTATATTTTAAAATCAGAATTAATAGAAATCTAGTGTAGATTTTAGCCTACAAACCAGCCCGACTTGTTTCATCAACCTAGAATTTTATTGCTTAGCTTTCAAAACTAGCAAAATTTTAATCGCGCTTAAAATAGCTTTCCGGCCCGAAAAGTTATCGGGACGAGAAACGGGCCCTGAGGGCGTGCGTTTCTCGAAAGTCCTGAAACCTTTTCGGGCCCGAAAGCTAATTTAAAATTCAGTTTCTAACGAATGGCTTTCAACTGTTTAGCCCCCAAACCAGCCCAACTCGTGCAGTAAACCGTCGTAAAACTTTAATGCACAGCTTTCAAAATAAACAAAACTGGCCGAATATTTGTTGGTAAAAATTGTGCACATAACATAGGTTTTCGGGCCCGAAAAGGTTCCGGGACTTTCAAAGAAACGCACGAAAAAACGAAACGATAGGCCTTATTCACGACAGCTGCCATGTTGGTTTTCGGGATGCCATGTAGGTTTTCGGGCCCGAAAAGGTTCCGGACTTTCGAAAAAACGCACGAAAAAACGAAACGATATAGGCCTTATTCACGATAGCTGCCATGTTGGTTTTATATTATTATGCAAATTTACCACGTGATTTCTGAGGGGGCAAACAACTCAAACTCGGGAGATGGGGGGGGGGGGGGGGGGGGGATGGGGGAGGGGGCTTGTCTTCCATCATTTTTATTTCGTCCTATCTTTCGACTTGTATACACCGGGCTAATATCTGCTTTAACATTGTTTAATCTTGTGCCTGAGGTTTTTAAGTTGTCTTCGCACTGAGTCCGCAGACGTCTGGTCTTTGAAAGGTAAAGCGATTCTGATTGAACTGTTTGCTTATCAGACGCTTGCTGTTGGGCACGTGAATCCTCAGACACGTTTGAATCAATAAATTCAAGAACATTTGAAGAACTTTCACGTCGGGCCTATAAATCTAATTTATTACAGACGTAAGTCATGTATAGAGCACTTGAATAATTGTATTCAAGTGAGAAAATATCCAGCTTCAATGGACATTTTTGTATACATCGGTATTTGACAATTCGCTACTAGCCTAATAAATTAGTTTGAGAATCAGAGCTAAGTTTATAGAAAGAAGAAAAACCTCGTGAGATCTTAATTGAGAGGTGATAAGGTAAAAATTGCCAGAATTTGGAACCGAATGATGAAAACAACAGATATCGCTGCAGGACAAATCAGTCAACGGCTTTTAACATCAAATACACTTGAATTTTTTAGTTCAAGCAGGAGCCCCTCCTGGTTCAAGGACTCTCAAAGTTCGTACGAGAGTAACAAAACCGATTACGTCAAATTCAAAACTAAAGTTTTATTTCAAATACGTAACAGACAATGGTTAAATTTTTCAGTAATTTCGTCTTATTCAGTTCACATTGAACCTAACCTGCACCAGGCGGTATTGGGAATGCTCAAGCGGGTTTTGCCGTTTTGGGCGCGGGCGTGAGCGCGAGGCGCGAGACACGTGTTTCTCTCCCCTCGCGTGTCTCGCGGGCTCGAACCCAAAACCTGCTTGAGCACCCCCCTCCCCCCCCCCCCAATACCGCCTGGTGCAGGCTATATTTATAAATATTGAGCTAGATAATCACTGCAATGTATGTTTGCTCTTAAACAAGTTGAGTTTTTTTTTTCAATATAAATAGGGATTGTAAAATTATTGAACCAAAGAAACCCTTTTTTTCAAACAAGGAACCATGTTCTTATCCTGTCATGATGTGTTTCACGAATTCTTCGTACAGAACTTGACCTTGATTGTCCTCAAAGCCAACTAAAAGCTGGTCAACCTCTTCAGCTGTCAATTTATCACCCAGGCTACACAGCACGTGACGCAACTCTGCTGCGTTCACTAATCCGTTACAGTTGCGGTCAAACACGCGAAGGCATTCAATGAAATACTCTGGATCAACTGAAAAGAAAATACGCGAAGACAATCCATGAAATACTCTGCAGTTGGGTTAAACTGAAAATTGTAAATTAAAAAGGAGAGTGGAAAAGATGGCGTTTTTATAATACTTTTTCCCGGTATCAGGGAAAGAGTAAGGGCAGATCCGATTAAGGAGCCATAAATAATACTCTCATTTTAATTAGCAATTTTCACGAAATCGGCCTCCCTGAACACACATTTTCCGCCGGCACTGTCGGTGTCTCTAATGTTTTTTATGCATGCGCTACGTTGAAATGAAGTGTTGTTCGTTCCAAACAGCACAGCAAAAAAATTGAATGGAGGGTTTTTTTTTATGAACTGAAAAGTTTGGGTCCTTTTACAGCCAAAATAAGGTAACTTTAATAAACTCAATAGGTAGCTTAAAATTGAATGATTTGAACATAACTAGACCTATTAGTATAGAAACTATAAAACGTAGTTTGAAAAATGTAGAACATAAGCGAGATCATTCACCAAAATGGTTTTTTTTACATGAAATTCATTTAAATTTTATTAATTTTTTTTTTTGGACCTAAGACTTCTTTCTAGCCTTTCGCCAGACTTCTTTCTAGCATCATGAACTCCTCCAGCTTCATTTCATTCTTGAATATTGCTCTTTGACGATGAACACACTCACTATACAAAAATGGTGAATTTTTATGTATTGAAAGCACAAAATCTTTCTTATTAGTTTGCAAATTAATTGTATATTATTTAGATTAAAACATTAATTTTTCTGAGGCGTTTTCAACATCAATGACCATTGATGTCATTATTATTCATATTCTATTCAGACTGGAGTAAAGCATTGTTTGGTTCGTTCAGTTTTAATGTCAACAGTTGGGCAAGCTGAAAGCGACCTTCCAGCCATCGAGACCCATCGAGCCGTCGAGCTTTCAGCTATAAAATATAAACTCGCTTCAGTTCGATTAAAATACAAAACTTGTCGCTTTTTGCATTATTTTTCCTAGAAAGTAATTCATGATACAGAAGAACAAAATAAAAAACAATAAGCTCATTTCCTCAAATAAGGTTGTAATATTCTATGACATCCGCGACTGATATCTTACCTGCGCTTTTTTTCTGACGATCTCGCAGGTTTTGATAAATTGGAAAGAATTCTTCGAAGCTTACTCGCTTCGTTCCGGTTCCAGCAGGATCAAGACTGCGAATAATTTTTACAATTTCTCCTTCGGTCGGATTTGTACCAAGAGCTCGCATAACTTCCCCGATTTGACTGCATTCAACTTTCTTGTCTCCCCGTCGATCGTATAGATAAAAAGCTTCTTTGCATTCTTCCAAGGAATCTTCTGGCGCAAACATTTTTGCTGGAGAATAGTATTGAATCAAACTCTTCCAAGCTAGTAACTCGACCGCGTTTAGATTGAAGTTGTTTTTCTTTCACATCTGTTTTTATCGCTAACAGGTGCTTTGTCAGTCGCTCTGTCAAAATATATGCAAATCATGTCCAAATCAGAGTCCGCGTGCAGGTTACTCAATCAGCGGTCGGGGACGAGTGGCTCTGGTGACGAAACGAGGAACTCTTCGAGGTAAACGAAAAGAGATATCCAAACGGATACAAACAAAGCTTTGGATATATGGACTGGTATACATCATCAACGTGACCAAACGTCGTTGATGAAATTTATTTGACACTTTTACAAAAAAAAAAAAAAAAACTTTCCAATGTTATTTTTTATAAATACTTTTAAATTAATGTTTATTAGTGTCACACACCCATCATAATTACAGGTCCAGCCATTGTTAGGTGTGCTTTTCATAAAGTATATAACCCTACTGCAGATGAATGAAGTTATGCTTAACCTCTCTCAGACGTCCTCTCAATCTTAATTAGTTGTAAAGCCGTATACCTGCCAAGTCT